>JAJOOS010001867.1:0-66098 GCA_029582725.1 Solanum chiquidenum
AAGTTGGCCAAAAACTCACTGATTTCCCACACTTAACCAAATTTCCAGGTTCTGAACTTTTCCAAAAGTGACTACTTCCAATTTCAAGCTTCTTCATATTCATTTTAAACTGTCGGATGTAACACAATTAAAACAAAATTACATAAAAACCCCTCATAGAACCTCATTATAAAGTCAACACAAAGTCATAGGCTCTTGCTTAACCTATCATTTTTCCGAGTCGTTACATATACCTTCTCCCATAAATAACCTCCGAAGGAGACATCTGAATGCTAGAGTGATAAATGTTATTATGTGTAAACTCTATTAGAAGCAAGTGATCATCTCAATTTCTCTTGAAGTTGATGACACAAAACCTCAACTTATCATCTAGAGTCAGGATCGTAAGCTATGCCTGACCATCTATCTGAGTGTGAAAAGTGGTACTGATATTTATCATGGAACCCAAATCTTTCTTAAATGATTTCCAAAAATAAGCAGTGAACTGAGCATCCCTATCTAAAATAATGAACAATGGAACTCCATGAAATCGGACTACCTCATGGATGTACAATATGGCATAGTCCGCTACAAAATTTGTAATCTTTACTGGCACGAAATGGGATGATTTAGTCATTTGATATACAATCACTCAACTCAAATCATGTTGTTTGTGAGATCTGGTAAGCCAGTAATGAAATCCATATTAATCATCTCCTACTTCCATTCTAGAATAGCTATATTCTAATTCATACCACATGGCCTTTAGTACCCAATCTTCACTTGCTGGCAATTCGAACATTTGGTAAAACAATCTGCAATACACTTCTTCATACCACTAAACCAATAGACTTCTCTCAAGTCATGGTACATCTTTGTAGAACCTGGATTAATTGAATACATGGATTTGTGAGATTCTTCCATGATCCTACCTATGATATCATCCACTTTTGGAACACACAATCTACCTTGGAACCTCAACGCACCATCTCCTCCTTGTTTGAAACCCATCACTTTCTACCTATGAACATTTTCCTTAAATTCAAATAGGATGGGGTCCTTGTCTTGCTTCTCTTTCACTTACCCCACCAAGGATGATTCAACCTCATCCATTACCAAAAATCCACCTTCACTAGAGTTTACCAAAAAGAGTCCTAAACGTGCAAGCCTATGCACTTCCTTTGTTAATTCTTTCTTTGCTTCCTTACGATGAGTTGTAATTCCCATGGACAACCTTCTTAAATGACTTCCAAAACAAGGTAGTGAACTGAGCACCCCTATCTGAAATTATGGAAAATAGAACTCCATGAAGTCGGACTACCTCATGAATGTACAATCTGGCACAGTCCACTACAAAATCTGTAATCTTTACTTTGGCAAGAAATGGGCTGATTTAGCCATTTGATCTACAATCACCAAAATCGAATCATGTTGTCTGCGAGATCGGGTAAGCCAGTAATAATGTCCATATTAGTCATATCCCACCTCCATTCGGGGAGAGCTATATTCTAAGTCATACAACATGGCCTTTGGTATTCAATCTTCACTTGCTGGCAATTTGAACATTAAGTAAAATAATCTGCAATACACTTCTGCATACCACTCAACCAATAGACTTCTCTCAAGTCATGGTACTTCATTGTAGAACCTTGATGAATTGAATACATAGATTTGTGAGCTTCTTCCATGATCCTACCTACAATATCACCCACATTTAGAACACGCAATCTACCTTAATACATCAACACACCCTCTCCTCCTTGTTCAAAACCCGTCACTTTCTACCTATGAACATTTGCCTTAAATTCAAGTAGGATGGGATCCCTGTCTTACTTCTCTTTCAATTCCCCCACCAAGGATGATTCAGCCCCATCCATTACCAAAACTCCACCTTCACTACAGTCTAACAAAAAGAGTCCCAAACATGCAAGCATGTGCACTTCATTTGTTAATTCTTTCTTCCCTTCCTTACCATGAGTAGTAAATCCCATGGCCAGCCTTCTAAGGGCATTATCGGAAATATTAGCCTTACATGGGTGGTAGAGAATTCTCATGTCATAATCTTTAAGTAACACTAGCCACTACCTCTTTCAAAGGTTAAGCTCCCTCTAACTGAAAAATATGTTGAAGGCTCTTGTGGTAAGTGAAAACATCCGTATGCACAACATAGAGACAATGACTCCATATCTAAATGGCAAACACCATAGCTGTCAATTTGAGATCATGAGTTGGATAATTCCTCTCATGGATTTTTGGTTGCCAAGAGGCATAGGCTATAACCTTATAATTTGCATCATAACACAACAAAGTCCAACTAAGGATATATCACATTATACAACAAAACCCTTTGTTCCCTCTAGTAGGGTTAATACTTGAGTAGTAGTCAATAAAGTTTTCAATTCCTTAAAGCTTTTCTTACAAGTCTCAAACCATTGAAGCTTATACTTCTTGTGGGTCAACTTAGTCAATGGTTATGAAATACACAAAAATCCTTCTACAAACCTTTTGTACTAGCAAGCCAAACCTAAGAAACTCCTTATGTCAGTCGGTGGCATGGGTCTGGGCCAATTCTTCACTGCCTCTATTTTCTGAGAATCAACTCGAATACCTTTTCTAGATATAATTTGGCCTAATAACGGCACAGACTCATGAGAAAATTCACATATTTAAAACTTGGCAAATAAGTCTCGATCCATAAGAGTTTGAAGGACTATTTTGAGATGACAGGTATGATCCTCCTCATTTTTAGAGTAGAAAAATATGTTATTACGGAATATGATAACAAAAATATCATGATACTTGTTAAATACTCTATTCATGAGATCCATGGAAGTGTTAGTCAAACATAGGACATGACAAGGAACTTATGAGGACCATAACATGTCATGAAAGCTGTCTTTAGGATATCACTTTCTCTCACTTTCAAGTGATGATAGCCGGATCTTAGGTCTGTATTAGAAAAGCAAGTGGCAGCTTGAATTTTGTAGAACATATCATAAATTCTACAAAGAGGATATTTATTCTTTACGGTGACCATGTTCAACTGACTGTAACAATTAAACATCCTAAGGAACCATATTATTTCCATGAATAAGATTGGAGCGCCCAAAGGTGAGAAACTTGGTCGGATGAAGTCTTTGTCAATGAGATCTTTCAACTACTCATTTAACTTAGCTGGAACCAATCTGTAGGATATAGGTGGGTTGAGTATCAACAAGGACATAAATACCAAAGTCAATCTCCCTTTTGGGAGGGACTATGGGAAGATCGTTGGGAAAGACTTCTAGGAAATCATTACGACTAGAACTGATTTTAGAGGTGGTGTCTGAACACTAGAATCATTACCTCTGACAAAGTGATAGATGCACCCCTTGGAAACTAACATTCTAGCCTTAAGGTATGAGATAAAATGAACTTTAGGCACTGTTGGCTCTTCCACTGTAGGACTGACTCATTAGGGAACACAAACTTGACCACTCAAGTTCTATAATTGATCGAGGAATAAAAAGTATAAAGTTATTACATGCCTAGAATGACATTAAAATATTCCATGTCTTATTAAATTTAATCATCTATGGTGTTTTTATGATGAATGGAGATGGTATAGTCATTATAGAATTTTTTCTTCTAGAATAGACTCACCAATAGGTGTCGAAACATAGAATGGTTCAAGAGTTGATCGGGGTAAGTTCAAAACCTCAAGGCTACGTAAGTATTACAAAATATAAACTCACACCTTGATCATTTAAGGCATAAACATCAAGAGAAAGGACTTTAAGAGTACTAGTAACAACATCTGGCGAGTTCTCTTTATCACGGCAGCTAGCCATAGCATAAAAATTGTTTGTGCCCCTGGTTGTTGCTAAAGTAGCACCCCTTTGGACAAACTATATGTTGGAGTAGATAAAGAAGACTGGTGAAACACCTCGAAAAACTAGTAGGTGAAACTAGAGCCTTAGGAATGTGTTGTTGGGTTTGATGTGGGATTTTATGTTGTAAAAATGGTTTCCTAAGCTTAGGTTGAGGGGTTTAGGGTTTAAACTTCAAGGTATGACCCCCCAAGGACCAACCAAGGGTCCTTGGGGAGGACAATAAAGTCTAACCCCAAGGCTGCCCCAAGAACCAAAAAGCTGTAAAAAAACTTAGGACCTATGGATGGGACCTACTGGGAGTAGGTCCATCCACGCCCCCATGGAACCCATAGATGGAGAGTTACAGACCCCACCCACGGAACTTCAGGATGGGTCGTGAGTCCACTTACGGTTCGTGGGTCAAGGGGTGTGAGTCCCACCTGTAGAATCTGCCTAGGTGCGGCCAAGGGAGGGTTCGGTTTATTTCGATTATTTAGAGTTATTTAAGACCTTTTAAACTATTAACTACTCCTTTACATCTCGTAATTCCCAAAACCCAAAATAGAAACCACCTCCTCTCCAAAATAATCCTCTCTCTAGAAACCTCCATTGGACAAGAAGAAGTCAAGGTTTAGAACTCAAGAGTTCATATTTCTTACTCAATTTCGTGGATAATATTGAATCAAGGTAGGGTAATTTTCATCTATGGGTAGCTTTCACCCATAGAGTCCCTTCAAAACAAGATTTCAAAGCTTCCAAATTCCCCCAAAAGTTAGGGTTTTAATCTAAGTCATGGGTTCAATTTCAAAACGTTTTCAAAGGTTGATTTATGATGAATTATGATTTAATTGAGGTATTAATATTTATTTATGATGAATTTCCACCATGAATCCATGAATACCCCAAAATACAAAAATGTAAATTTATGATTTGGGTTGATTGATTATGTCTATATTGATTGAGTTATTGAATCATGATATTCCCCTTATATAATGTAGTACTCTAGATGTTTGGGTTGATATTGATTCATAGCCTTGGAGGGCAAATTTAAGAAGGTTTATGTATAATTATGATGCTATGTATATGCCTTGTGATTTCAATGAATGTAATGTGATCATGTCTACAATGCAATTGTGTTATTATTGAAAGGTTATTCTCAATTATACACTTATGAATGATGATGATATATGTGAAAGTTTTCTTTAATGTAATGCTACATCTTGAATTGGTAGGCTTAGGTATCCTCTTGTTGTGTAACTAAAGTATCTTGACTTAATGAACATTGAATTGGTATACCTAATGGTGGTAGCCCTTTCATGTAATGAATAATGAATCTTGAATCGGTAGACCTAATGGTGGTAACCCTTTCATAAATGATTAATGAAGTATTCTAGGCTTTGTCTTGAATTGGTAGACCTAATGTGTGTAGCCCTTGCATGATGAGTCTATGAACTACTATAATAATGTACCTTGGATCGGTAGGCTAATGGCACTCTTCCATGAATGATAATGATGAACCTTGAATTGGTAGGCTTATGACACCCTTTCATGAGGATTCAATGAGCTATTTTAATAATGTATCTTGAATCGGTAGGCTCATAGCACCCTTTGATGTGTGTAATAATGTACCTTGGGTCGGTAGGCCAATGTCATCCCTCTCATGTGTAATAATGTTAAAGGAATGAACTACTCTATGGGAATGTAAGATTAGCACCGAGTGGATATGGTAAGATAGAAGCTCTCCCCATGTTAGGCCGGGTTTCAATGAACATATTTCTTATTCCAAAACTATGTGCCCACATAGGTTATTAGCTAGTGGATCCACCTAAGCTAAAATGTTGCCGGTCCTACCTTAGGTAAGTAGACCAATCCTTTACGGTGTGGAATAGACATCGGATTCCATGATTTGCTCACATGGTCTTTGTCGGTTAACGCATATTCACGTCATGTGAGTTACGTTCTATGGTTACTCAAGAGGATCTATGAAGTGTGGGTGGTAGTATGGGATTCCATCCATGCAATGCACTAATAGGCTTTGAGAGGGCTATGATGTGTTTCTCTAATGTCTTAATGTCTAATGAATGAATGTGCTCATAATGAAGCTGATGAGAATGTTGACTTAAATGCTTAATGTAATTATAAATGCTTTACTTGTCATGACTTACTAAATGTGAATGTTCCTTATGAATGAGTATTGATTAAAAATGAGTATGAAGAATGGTAAATTCATCTATGGTGGCCTCAAAGTGGTACTTAGTATGAACAGTAGTATGGGATGCCATTCCTACATTGCACAAGTATAGCTTAAGGTTACTTAAGATGATGGTTCTAATGTGTTGTAATGGCTTATATGTTGAATATGTTTGTATCTTATGCCTCTTATACTAAATTTCATGATGTTTCTCAAAATTGGCATATAAAATGGTTTTCAACCAAAATGTCCTTTTAAGCATGATTTTTACATGGTTATCATCTTAGTACATTTTTGTGTGCTAACCCATATTTCTTCAATTTTTCTACAAAGTGTAGGTTTCCGGATCTTAAAGTGACTTTTAGTGTTCAAGCTTGGATTGATTCTTTCAAAATATAGAGGTGAGTCCTTATGGTTTGAGGATGAGAGTTGTTATTATAGTTTTTCCTTTATGTCATTTTTACGTTTCAGATTATGTTGAAGGGTTGTTACCCTATCTTTGATTCAATTTGTATTAGATGGCAATGTGAGACAAGTAGACTTTCGCTGTTTGTTTTTAAACAAAGTTTTCGGTTGTATGGATTAAAAGATTTTAAATTTCGTACCATTCTCTTATGTCTTATGTTATGAATGCTATGAGTCTTGTATGAGGCTCTTTGGAGTCTTGTACACCGTGTTACGTCCGGGGTATAGGCTTGGGTCGTGACAAATAGGCTCTATTTCCCCATTACATTGCTTCTCCTTTAGACTATATCTCCGTAAATGGCCCATTTTATGATAGTTAAAACAACCATTTGTTGTACTGACATCTAGATCATTTCTTTGTTTATGCCTCTTGTTCGTCATTTCTAACTTTCATATTGCGATCCCAAGTAATTTATGACTTGCTGAGACTAGTTGTTTAGTCACATGGTCATTCGTTTGGTTTTTATGCAAGTTTCAGTGTTTGAGTTTGATCTAGAATGACCCATCATTTGGATCTCGAGGCTTCTAAGCTAATTCTAGGCCTTCTTGTGGATTTAGGCTTAAAATGGAGTTTGAGGGTGGGACCCTCTTTTAACAAATATGATCTCGTATGGAAAGTTTAACTACTCCTTTGAGTCTGAAATATCAAATTTGGTAGGGTTGCATATTTCATTTGTATGCTCGAGGTTCCAAATGAATTTGGAATGCCCCATCACAGATTTCCACTTGCCGAAATCTAGTTGTTGTGCATCAGCTGGTGCAGACTATTTTGTTATATTTATGGATGAATGAAATAATAGCCTCCGTATTCAAAGAAACATTTTCATGTTCGCTGAGTATGGGTCCTTGGGCTGTGCATTCGTAGAGGCTTTGTCGCGTTTGCAACAACTAGGGTCCTTGCTCTCCACTAGGTTTGCACGCGTTCACGAATAAGGATTTCATTTGGTCTTTAATTAAAGACTAGATACGTCATCTTGATGACATAAGGTTCAAATTGAGTTTTCACCCTCTATATAGCTCGAAATTGAATGATTTAAAGTGTCATGCATCAGTAATTTTTGAGGCTTTACTATGGTATGATTGAAACATGTTGGTGGACCTCCGTTCCAGGTGAATTCTTTCTTTTAGCTCCAGCCCCAATCTTTTATTTTTCTTAATAGTTAATAATTTTTCATGCATTGTTATCCACTGGTTCGGGCATAAGATTGTGTTCTATTTTAGAAAACAAGTTTGGGGCATAGTTTAGGACCTTTTGACGGAGTCAATTTTAGAAATTTTGGCATATGTCTCACAATTCCTGTTTGATTCCAAAATTGGCCCATCTTTGTTTTATGTTATTTTTGTGTCTAATTTACCGTACTAATTTTATGATCCTATTCTTGATAGTGTGGCATCTTACAGAGGCCATTCATAAAGGAAAAGATCCAACTCCGTGATTTGGAGTGTGCGGTTGGCATACATGTAGGCTACAACTTCCTTTCTAATTCGATTTAGCAAAAATGGGAGAATCCATGTTGATAAGTGTGAAATTGAGGCATTTACCTAGTTCTTCTTGCTTTCCTTCTAAGAAACCATGTTTTAGGGTTGATTGCTACTATTTTGGGAGTAATACCATGCTAGTTGGGGTTTTGTATATGTTGTCGCATGATGTTGTAAATTACTTGCGTTGTTTTTTATTATTTGAAGCATGCTTGACCTTATTTACGATAGGCTAATGTTGCTTTCGACTCATGAGCCTTGTTGTTTTGTCATTTTTTTTGACATCATTTCAGGCGGACTAGATCCTTTCAGACTGGAATAGTAGACTTAAGTCTTGTAGTATGAGCCTTAGTTTAGGAATTTTCACAACTTTGTTGAATTTTGTGTCTTCTCTTCCTAGGTTTGCAACTGGGATGTGTTATCAGAGGTTTTGTGCTTCGTGATGCCTTGGGATTAAATTGTCGGTTGCTTCGAGCTTTCTGTTGATTCTTGTGAGTGGACATCGTTCCATGATGACTTACCCCAGATATTGGAGTCCTTTTCGGAGTCGACGCGCCCCTTGTCACTCTTCCTAGCTAGGCTCGAACTTGATTGGAAACTATGATTATTTTTTGTTCGAGACTGATATTTATAGTTCTAGGCTATTATCTCCAATTCCTAGTTGATGTTCATTGTTCGAGGTTGTTATTCCTAGTCGGAGGCTGATGCTTTACAGTTAGAGGTTGTTACCTATAGTTAGAGGCCATCACTTGGGTTCAGGGCCCGGAGTACCACTTATTTGAGTTGGATTTGAGGCACTTCACTTTTGTAGTCGTATTTATTACTTGTACCTATCGGGCTAATGGAGTAGCTTCTGCTTTTTATTAACCTTGCGCATGACTGTACCTTCTTGGATTATGGTGGTCTAGGATGGTTTTGTTTGTGTACTTAGATTTACTTTTGGAATGCTCGCGTGCTTGCTTTCCTATCCACTTGGACCTCTATTTGTGGTTAGATACTATCTTTTCTCATTGTTTTCACATTTCTTGCTCAACCGGCCTTTGATTGCTACTGAGTACCTTTATTTTGTTACTTATGCTACACCATGTTTTATTCGTCATGCAAGTCCTAGTTGTAACACCTCTAAAGTTGGAAATTCGAATTAAAAAGAAATGTTACAGAAAATGGCTGAGGCAGTGTTCTTTGGGTCCAACCTATGGACCGTAGAAAGTCCTATGGGCCATAGGAAGTGAACTGTAGAACCTAGAGTTGAGTTGGTAAAATTTAGTCTCTGATTGTGGACCAACGGATGAACAGGATAAACCATAGGATCTTTGAAGGATCATAGAGAGGTCCCATAGCAGTATTCCATACATAGAGATTTTTTTTTAGTTAGGGTCTATAGTACAGTCTACAGACCGAGGATCTAATGACGAGCCGTAGGATGACTTGTAGGAATGATCTATGATTTTCACTTCAATAGTTGATCCTACGATTTATGAGGACAGTACGTAGGAATTCTTATGTACCATTGTTCAAAGCAGTAGGATAAGCCGACATTTATTTTAATGGGTCTTTTGGTCTTTTCCTGTGCACCTAAATCCGATACTTCGTCATTTTGCTTATTTAAAGGGTCATATGACTAACCTTATCTCTCAAGGAGTGTAGCACCACAAAAACCTAGTCTTCTAAACTAGGGCTAATTGAGAGGGCAAGAGTCAAGGAAGTGGGCTTGGGCAGCCTAAACTTCATCAAGAACTGCCAACCTTCCCACGACCACCTAGACGGCTTGTGGTGGGGACCACGGGTTGTGGTGAGGCTCGTGGAAGGCTAGGAAGTGTCTAGGTGAAACTGACCCAAAACAACCTCATCTACACGAGCCACTTCACGGCTTGTGAAGGCCTTGACGTCCCGTGGGAAGGGCCATGGTAATGAGATATATTTTTAGGAATTAAGGGGTGGTTTCCAAGCAACTGGTTCATGACCACGAGAGGCACCACGGCTCGTGGTAGGCACGACAGCTCGTGGAGCCTTATGTGAAGATGTGGCAGATCACTGTAAGTTAGGGTCTTAAGGGTCTTTTCCGGTTTTAACTAGATTAATACTATGTATTTTTACCCAAGCCTAGGATCCCTATATAAGTCATTTTAACCCTAAAACTCACCTGACCCATTCAAGTCATTATTTCCAAAACCCAAAAGAAAATCAAAGTTCTTCCTACCCAAAATATTTCTCTCTCTAGAAACATTAAGAAGAGGAAAAGATTCAAGCTAGGATCACGGTCAACCATCAATTCCTCTATATTAGTTAGCTTTGGGCTTTGAGGTATGATAATTTTCACCCATGGATTCCTTTCATCTATGGAGTTCCCAAATTCCTCTATTTCAAATATTAGAATTCCACAATTGAGTTAGGATTTTCTTCAATTATCATGGGTTCTCTAAATTGTTGATTTAAATGATTGAATTATGATATCATATGCATGAATTGATGGAATATGATGATTTTATGTTCATCTCCCCATGAACCAATGTAATCCCCATGTTTTAAAGTTATTAATCAATGATGTGGGATTTTGTTCTACAAGGAAGAGCTTTATGAAATTAAACATGTATTGCAAGCTTTACATGTATTTATTTTTAAATCCATGTCTAACCCATGTTTAGTATGTATAGATGATTGAAAGTAGGTTTTGACCTCAAGAGGTGAATTATGGACTTATGCATTTTCTTATGAAATCTATGCAAATATTTTAAAGGTTCTTGGAGAGTAAAGTACCAACGATGATGTTTTTGTTGTGTTGTTGAAAGGATATTCTATTGAACACATAAGTAGCATGATATGAAAGGTTTTCTCTCATAGAAAGGATTCCTATGTTGAAGTGCTTTGACACCTAATTGAATAAAAGAGTAAGAGTTATCCTAAAAAACTATCTTTGATTGGTTGTCCAATGGTTCGACCCCAACTCTTCGTTAGGGTTTATGCTACTTAACGATTGTTTGCACCTACAATTGGATGAGGTGTGCTTGAAACATTAATCAAAATGGAGCCGCTACCAGGGTGTGGTATTTTTTAAATTCTTTTATTCAAGTTAAATTGTGATATTTTTGGTTGTAGTTGAATCGACTTACTTTAGTTTGTTTTGTGTTGCTTGTGTTGAATAGAGGAAGAGATGAGCGTAAATGGGAGTAACGGTAGCCAAGTGGGCCACCAAGATGATATTGGGAACTTCAATGATGTAAATGACCCAATTCCATTGGGTGGTGTGGGTACAATACGTCTACCCCCAATTGAAGGGAATGTCGTTTTCCATGTTAAAATCATAATGCTACAGCTCCTCCAAATGAAGGGATTATATGGAGGATTGGATCACAAATACCCACATGAGCATATTGGGAATTTTGTGGACATTTGTGGTTTGTTCTCATTCAAGAAGGTATCATAAGAATCATTTCGTCTCAGGTTGTTCCCACTCTCTTTGATGGGTGAGGCTAGTAAATGGTTGGTTGATTTTCCAAGGGATTCCATCACTTTTTGAGATGAGCTTACTACGACATTCCATGTGAGATTCTTTCCCCCGTCAAGGATGATAAACTTAGGGATAGTATCCAAGGTATCAAATGCTTGGAAGGTGAACCTATCCATGAGACATGGCTGAGGTTTAAGATGTTGGTGCTTCAATGTCCAACCCATAGGCTGCCAAATCATATATTGCAGCAATACTTCTATAGGAGCCTTGACTCGGTGAACAAAGGAGTTGTTTATCAACTTGTTCCCAGAGGTATAATGCAACAACCCCATGAAGTAGCGGCTCAGCTTCTTGATGGCATGTCCAAGATCAATAGAACATGGTACACTCGTGAAGACCAAGTCTCTACTCTCATTTTTAAAATGACAAAAGAAAAAATAAAAAAGGATCAAGAGAGAGACCAAAACGTGGCCAAAATGATGACCCAGTTGGATCTATTGGCAAAAAATGTGATATGCAGTGGTATGAAGAGTGTTAATGATGTGGGTGTTGGTGGAGAAAACCCCTAGGAAGCTCAGTTTGAATCATTGTACAATGAGGAAGTGAACTTCCTAGATAATCAAGGATGAGGTTATCGTGCCAACTATCCATGGCCGGGTGGAAATTCGGGTTAGAATAGAGATGAGGGTTGCATAGACCACAATAGAGAATGGAGTGATCGTAATACTACTTGGAAGGAAAGAGAGGGTGACAAGGACATGTACGTCCCACCCCATGAGTAACAAAAGCCCAAGGAGTCTGAAAATGTCCATACGGAAGACATGCTCTCACGTATTTTAAACAAAGTTGAAGGGTCAGACAAAATGTTGAAAGAGAGGAAGGAGGATGTCTCTACACTTAATCAAATGGTCACCTCACATTCCGTGTCAATCAAGCAGTTGGAGACCCAAATAGGTCAAATTTCTTATCATTTGAATCCAAGGCCAAAATGGGGATACCAAGTGATACCTTGGAAAAGCCAAAGAATGATCCGTATATTGGTATTTTTGTCATGCCACGACATTAACTAAGGTTCTTCTTAGGAGGCAACCCAAGTGTTTAATGCTTTAGTTTTTGATTTTGAATAACAGGTGTTGATTATGCAGGTTGAAAAGTTAAAAGTGTTGGAAAATTGGTAGCTTGGTGAGCCAAAGTCCAGCCGATGATACGTAGAACAGGTCGGCAACCCCCGACTTGGACTGCCATTGGAACCACCAAGCTTGAAGGGAAACTCTGTAAAACTCGGAGGGCTACATGCTTAATCGGTGATTTGCCAAACAAGTCAGCGAGCCTGATTTTGTCCATCATTTGAACTCCCAAATTGTTGGGATTCCTGTAAAACTCCGCGAGAAATACCACTCAGAGCATAGCTGAGTCGTTCCGCGAGCGCGATTTACTCCGTCGAAGGTGCCGCAAACTAAAAGGTTTTAAAGGCCAAACAGTTTAAAATTTCAAAATCCTTCATCTTCTCCTATATTCAACTTTTGTTCCCTCTCACCCAACTTTAGATCTTGCCTATTTTGTTGTTTTTACCCGCTCAATTTGTGAAATCGTTACTCAGAATTATGGAACTTTTCCGCCTTGCTATACAACTCTTAAATTCATCATTAAGGTTGGTTTTTCGAACACCTTACTTTAATTGTGTGGCTGAAATCGAATGCAATAGGTAAATTGATGTTGATGTTTGTTGGGTAGTTGATTATAATCGTGTTTAATTATTAGATTGCTTGTAATGAATTAAAATGTGTGCCTAATTTCCTTAAATTGATCGATTCCTATGTTCTTGCTTTTAAAACCGAGCCTAAATCATTGGGTTGCGGTGTAAATGTATTGGGTCTAGTGGGGTAAAGTTTAACTAAGCCCGAATTTTGCTAAATGATGTAATTTGTCCAATGATGGAGCATTTGATATCATTCTTAAGGGCAAAAGTCATCAAATGACCAATTTTAGCCAAAATGGGAGGAAGTCTGAGTACCCCGAGGGCATGGATAGTATGGGTCTAACTTTAATTTGATGGTGTTTGTGTTTAATTTTTAATTCGAGGGTTGTGGGCTTGATTTTGTGAAATGGAGTTGAAAACTGGTATGTTCGGCCATTTTGCGAGCTAAGTCGAGCACCTCAAATTGTTCGGTGGTTTGCCAAAGTCCCCAACAAATCTCCCTTAATTTCAAAAATTGGTTGAGTTTGTTCTATAAAGTTTAGCGAGATGCCTGAGCTTGATGAGTTCACTCGGTAATTCACCGAGTTCACTCGGCAACTCACCAGAAGGCCTTCTTGATCACCCTTCTGCAACCCTAACCCCTAAAATACACTGTAACTTTTGGCGAGCTACTTCTTGTTCGTCGATTGTTGTTGGCAATTATCTGAATGGCCCCGATCATCGCCGACCTGTCATGATTTTTGAAATTTGTTTTGCGCTGGTTTTTTCGACGAGACTGATCTGGCTCGCCAATGTGACTCGATGACTCGCTGAGTGGTTCGACGAGTCTTTCTGCAGCTAATTTTTTTGAGAATTTTTCTAACATTTTTTATGTGGTTTGCAAGAATGGCTTGAACAAATTTGAATAACAGTGCATTCCGCCCCGAAAGAGGGCACGTGGAGTCTTGATCAATGAGGGAGCATTTGCTTCCACTGCTAAGGGCAAGAAACAATCTCCGACTGGAGTATAACTCTGGCAGTTAGGGAATGACCTACGATTCTCAGGCTTCATTCTCTGAGCCTGAGGACAATCAGTTATTACAGGCCTTACAAGCAGAGCTTCGTTCTAAAGCTCGTCAGGATCCATCTAAGACTTTGGAGCCTACCCCCCCGGACTTCAGTTCTAGTGCCTCTTTCGACACATACAGTGGTAAGCACCACTAGTTCAGGGTCCTCCTCCCCGATCATTCAACCGGTTAAAGGCCGAGTGAGCGGACCATCTTGGAGGAGAAAATATTGTCCACAGATGGTGTATTGGACAGACATCCAGCTGTGTGGGACACTCTCCGGTTCCATAGACTAGAGGTTTTCACCAGTCCCCGTGGCCTATATATTCCCACCTGGGTCTAGGAATTCTACTCAACTTACAGTGATCTGGTACATCTCGAGAAGAACAAGTATAATGCCTTCAGGCCAGTGGAGTTTGTGATGGTTTCACGGAGGAAAGTTAGATGCAATAGCGATGAAATCAATGTTGTATTTGAGAGGGATACAAATTTCTTGCACGAGTACCAGAATATGATTACTGCAAAGACTCTGGATGACCTTAAGGGTGTGCTTGCCCCCTTAATTTCTGACACCACCACGATGTGGATTTAGGTCGGAGTAACAACGATGAAATCAGTGCTGTATTTGAGAGGCATAGAAATTTCTTGAACGAGTACCAGAGTATGATTACTACGAAGACTCTAGATGACCTTAAGGGTTTGCTAGCCCCCTTGATTTCTGAAACCACCCTGATGTGGATTTAGGCCGGAGCACCGATAGAGAATAGGAATTAAACATAGCAGCACGGTACTGATTTAGATTCATCAGCAATATAGTCATGCCGTCGCAGAATGAGTCCATTCTTTGTCACCCAAAGGCGGCCTGCATTGGGTCTATTATAGCTAGGAAACGGCTAAATTTGGGGTTGATTATTGAACAGGAGGTAGCCATGAGGGCCATGCAGCACCAGACGTCCCTTCCATTTCTAGTACTGATCACAGAGTTGTGTAGTCTGGATGGAGTTCCTCGTGATGAGAAGAGGGATGTTGAGGTTACACCCATATATTCTACCAACATACGACACATAGAGGTCGAGTACACACGGGACGAGGTTGATAGGAGGAGAGCAGCTCCGGTGGACACATCCCCAGAGGTTGAGATCGATGCATTACCTACAGAGGCAGCCTTGCCTATTCCACTCTCTGGGCCTTTAGGTACTTATAGATCCACTACACCCCCGCCCCCTATATCTGTTGTTGGTACTACTGCCTCTAGGCCTTCGATCACCCAGGCCATGCTTCTCAAAATGGGGCACCCAGCCCAATTTGCCGATGTGTGTGCTTCCCGGCTAGAGGCCGAGATTTCCCGGATGATTGAGAGGGAGATATTACTGCTGCACTAACACTTCTCAAGGCTTAGATTGATTCCCTCAAGAGGAGGAGCAGCTTGAGGTGTGAGATGAGGTTGTTTATGAGGACCTGGCTGACTTAGAGGGTGCCATGTTCAAGATATCTAGACAGGCCTCCTTGAGCGATACTTCCATGGCAGCCTCCAGTGGAGCCAAGGTTGATAAGGCACCGGGCACTGATGCTCAACTTGAGAGTGTGACCCCAAAAACTGATACCTAGACATATGGAGTGGCTGAGATGCAACCTTCACCCTAGGCTTAGCCTGGCAGGATGACTTATTCCCTATCTCTCTGTTATTTGTTTATACTCTGTTTTTTATTTTATTTTCATTTGAGGACTGATGAGTGCATGATTTGGACTCATTTAGGGCTGTATTTTAATAGATTTAATGTTCTTAAATGCATATTTTGTGCCAATAACTGATATAAATCCTTGAATTTCAGGTATTTGGATTGAGGCACAAAGCATGAACACTAATAAGAAAAAAGGAACAAGGCAGCTGAAATAACGAAGAAAATAAGGCCTGAGGATCGCCAAAACCATTGGGCGAGTCGCCGAATGGCCTTGACCTCGCCTAATATTCCAATGTGCCAACCCTGAAGAAGAAAATCAAGTCAGAGATACAAGAGAGCAGTCGGTGAGTCACCGAGCGGTTCCGTGATGAAGTACTTAATCACCCAAAGTTACAGAATTTGAATTTGCTGAAGGCCAATGCAGAAAGACGATGAACCAGATCAATGGGCGGATCACCTAGTGGATCGGCGATCCCAACTAACTGCGTCGACTGGACCTTCGCATCACAGTTTTTGACAACTATAAATACTTGTTTGAATTTTTAGTTTAGTATGCAATCAGTTTATGAAATTTTAGAATATCAAGTTTATTATTCAGTTTTAGAACTTAGAACTATTTTTGGAGACAGTTTCTCTTCGCTTTGAAGATTTGAAGATTTCCATTTCTAAGAAATTGGAAGTGGGTGTTGACGATTCTTCATCTTAGACATTGGTAAAGACAATATTAATCGTACCCAGTTGATGGAAACACATTTCGGTATCAATTTCTATCATTTTTCTATGTCTAGCTAAAACCCCAATTCTTGGGGTGTGATTATAGGTTGATTTAACTGTTGGGTATTGTTAGTTAATAGTTTATTTTCTGTTTAAAGGTGAATTCGGTCAGTAATTGTGGTTGAATTTAATGGGATTGTAGTTGCAAATACAATCTTAACTGCGTGTTTTTGGCTTCCTCGAGAGAGAGGTTTTAAAACCAAAATCACTGATTCGATGGTCTGTGGGTATTGGGTTGTCATGGGCATAACTCGAGAGAGTTAATTCTAAACCCTTTTTCCACACATTCAGCTCGAGAGAGTGAATGAGATAAAGTGAAGGTTGTGCTTCATTGCCGCTTAATGGTATTCAAGAAAAACTAACTAATTTGGGGTAAATTATTCGAGAGAAAGTTTATCCCCACTAAATTCTAGCTTATTCACTAATTTGCAGCGGTTTACTATTAATTGCATTTACCCGGTTGTTTTCCATGCCCATAATCCTATCACATCCCAAGAAAACTTTCACCATATTCATATTTTCATATTATTTGCTATTTTAGTTGATAATTGCAACCCTTTTTAAAAAAATATTTGACACTTGTGTCAACCATTAATTTATCATATTTTTCTTCGTAAATGTTTTTAGCTATGATTGACTTGAGCATGTTTACGCTTTTCTATTGATTCTCAATTACGAACCGCTCCCTTGGGACTCGACCCCAACTGACTAGTTGGGTTATATTGCTACTGAATGATCGCTATCACTTAGTATTGGATGAAGTGACTTTGATAGCGTTCCCTTATCAAAATGGTGCCGCTGCCGGGGAGTGGTGTTACTTGAGAATTTTTAGTTAAGTTGGATTTTATTCTTGGTAGTTAGAGTTCTACTTATTCAATTTTTAGTTTTGTTTTGCTTGTTTGTGTGTTGAAACATGAAGAATGAATGTGAATGGTGAGAATGGTTACTAAATGGACCATCCCCTTTTGAGAATATTGAATCTGAGGGATATTCTAATGTTCAAGAAATTGGGAGGTGAGACTATCCATGAGATGTGGCCGAGATTTAAAGCAATACTGCAGCAGTGCCCAACGCATGGAATGCTAGATAAATTATTACTGTAGTGATTCTACAAAGGTCTTAGTCCCGTAAATAGAAGTGTTGCTGATGCACTTTTTGGAGGTTGTTTGATACAACAACCTTATGAAGTACTAGCCCAATTCCTTGATGGCATAGTTAGAACCAACAAGGAAACAGAGAAAGACCGAGTATGGGTAACATTGTTCACACAACTGGATGTCTTGTCTAAAAAAGTTATGGAGTTAGAGGGAAGGTCCAACAAGAAGGACAATTACCTTCCTCATCACGAGTGTCAAAAGATGCAACAGAAGGAGAGTAAACAAAATCAAGAGGCACTCTTACTCATTCTACACAAAATCGAAGAACAAGATATAGTGTTGAATGAACTGAAAGAAAATGTCCTAATGATTAATCAAATGATAACTTCTCATTCCATGATTAATAAGTTGCAAGACGCCCAAATAGACCAAGTGATGTCGTATGTGTACTCATAGTCTAATGAGGGTTTGCCTAGTGATACTATGGCTTTCCAAATCAACTGGAAGTCCTGTAAAACTCGGTAAGGTAAGTGACCAATCGGCGTGTAACCGAGTGGTTCAGCGAGCATGACTAACGTCGCCGAATGGGCGAGAACTGGATGGTTTATTAAATGGCCAAAAGTTTAAATATAAAACTCTTTTACTTTCCCACACTTTTCATCTTCCCAAACTCGCACCTATTTAGTGTTTTTGATAGTTTTGCATTTTTAAGAGTATTTTAGTCGTTAGAATTGTGTTAAAAGTGGATTACATTGCCGCCTAGCTTTTCAGTCCTTCTTTTTTGGCATTTAAGATTGGTTTTCTGAACCCCACATTTATTTTTAGTAATATGTAATCTTATGAAAGCGATATTATGTTGTTGATGTGTGTTGGGCCTCTCTGATAGGATTAAAATGTTTGATGCCTATTTTAATTTGAAAATCCTACCCGTAATGTTTTGAATGTTGAAATCCCATAATTATGTGTGTTAAAATGAATTAAATTTCGTGGGGTTGTGCTTGCATGTCATTGATTTTAGTTGGGTAAAGTCTAACTAGCCCGTATTTGTGCCAAATGATGTAATTTTTCCAATGATAGAGCGAGTGACATCCTTCTTAATGGCAACAGTCATCAATTGGCCAAATTTGGCCCAACCGGAAGAAGTGTGAGTATCCCGAGGTAATGGGTGCTATGGGTCTTGTTTGAATTTGAGTTGTGCACGTTTTGATTTTGTTTTCGGGGGTTGCGGAGTTCAATTCGAGAAGTAGGTTGAAAATAGGTACATAGGGTCGTCTAGCGAGCTAGGTCGAGCTCGCCGAAACACTTGGCAGTTCGCCTAATGTTCCCATCTCGCCTTTAATATCATGCTATACTTGTTGTTTGATTCAGTAACTTTCGGTGAGAAGCCTAATGTCGCCAAAGGCACTCAGAGAATCGTCGAAAGACTTCTTGATCGCCCTTTGTCTGCACCCCTGAGCCCTTTTTGCACTGTAACTTTCGGTGGGCTAGCCTTACTCGCCGAAAGGCCCTTCCCATCACCAACTTGCCAAGAATTTTAAGCCATTCCTCTCGGTGAGCCCGATCTAGATCGCCAAAGCTATTCGGCGACTCGCCGAACGACTTGGCGAGTTAGTCTGCAACTATTTTCTGTGATCTTCATTAAATTATTTCTAAATTTTTCTCGATGTTTTGCAGACATGGCTAGATCTAAAGTTGCAGGAAGAAACATGCCACCCCGAAGGAAAACAAAAGGGATTACACTTAATGAGGATGCAATTGCATCCAGGGGCAAGTCCACAAAACTCCACACAACTGGTGGGAAAGGCAAGGAAAGGCAAGGCACCTGCGTCACCGGAGGGAAGCTCCGACAGTGATGGCATCTATGGCACTTACCTCACCACTTGTGAGAGTGAAGGTGAGCATCAGGAGCCTCAGACTATAGTTTCTGATGATGATGAGCTGGTAGTAGCACACAGGGCAGAGCTACGTTCAAAAAAATGAATGATCCGTCTAGGATCCGAACTACTCAGGCTACCACTCCTCCTCCAGTTCCAGAGCAAGTAGTGGTGCTTGCACCACCAGTATAGGGCTCCCCTCCAAAGTCGATGAATATATTAAAGACTGAGGGGCTGAGGACAATCATCGAGGAAAAGTGTGTGTCCACGGATGTGGGTGATTGATAGGCACCCAAGGATTATGAGCTGTCTGAAGGCTTATAATTTCCAGATCTTCACCAAGTCCCGTGGCCCATATATTCCAAATTGGGTTCGAGAGTTCTATGCTTCTTATGGGGCATTGATACCACAGAGGAACAAGCAAGCAACAACGTTCAAATCGGTTGACTATGTAATTGTCCGAGGTAAGGAGGTCAAGTGTGACAGCAAAGCTATTAATTATGTCTTGAATTGTCTTGATGACACTGATGACGAGTCCATAATCTTATTATTACAAAGACTCTAGAAAACATGAAGAAATGGCTGGACCTACTCATATCAGATGGTACTCCTCAGTGGCTAGAGATTAGATTGCCGATTGAAGAGAAGGATCTTAATATTGCCGCACGATTCTTGTTTGGCTTCATCAGCAGCACTATCATGCCATCCCAGAATGAATCGATCCTCCCTCTAGCTAAGGAAGCCTATTTGGATTGCATCATAGAGGAGCCCTGGATAAATCTGGGATCACTATAGCATAGGAGATTCTCATTCAGGCAAAGCAGCGCCATACCTCACTTCCCTTTCCGGTATTGATCACCAAGCTGTGCAAACAGGCTCAAGTTTCGAGAGATATAAAGAAGGATGTGGAATTGATTCCCACATCCTCTACTGATATTCAGAGAATTGAGGCTGAATATTTAAACGATGAGGCGGAGAAGAAGAAGGCAGCCCAGGTGGACTCTTCCCCGGTTGTAGACGCAGACTCATTACCTGCAGAGGCATCCGTGCCTACTCCAGCCCCTGGGCCTTCATGTATCTTTACTGCTACTCTTTCTGACACTCCACGTTCTTCTGTTGTTGAGTTGCCTCCCAGACTTGTTGCTACTAATTTATGTCGAACCCTGATCACCAAGGCTTTATTACTCCGGATAGGGCAGCTTGCCCATTCTGCTGATTATCGGGCTGCTAGACTAGAAACCTCCATTCCAGGCATGATTCAAACTGCCCTGGCTGATGTTGTGACACCATTGAGCACTACCATTGATGCCTTCGCGGCTAGGAAAGAAGTGTGTGAGCGTGACCAAGGGGCCACAGAGGAAGTGACGGTGTTAAATGCCGCTATTACTGCTTTGAGGATTGATGTGGATCAGTTGAAGTCCACCATATGTCCATGATATTTGGGATAGTGAAAATCCCAGATGTACCAGTTATACCTCCTGCTACCACTGGAGATGAGGTTAGAGTTGAGCAGACAGCTGATCCCGAGTCAGAGGTAGAGACTGATGAGGAGATGCTCGAGGTGGCTGAGGAGCTTCATATGAGGGCCTTACTAAGACTGAGGAGGCCATGGTAGATGTTGTTGTGCAGGCATCTTTGGTGGACACTCCTTTGGCTACTACTGTTCCTGCTGAGTTGACTCCGGGCACTGATGCCCAAGTTCAGACTGATGCACCGGGCACTAATGCCCAGACAGATGGAGCGACTGTGTAGACATGATCCCTTATTTACCTCCTTCTCTGTCTTACTTTATTTTAACTTTTGGTTTTGTTTGCCTTTGAGGACAAATGCCTTTATTTGTGGTGGGGTGAGGCCCACCTTTTGTGTGACATTCGTGATTCTTGTTTTGTTTATATATTTGGGCTTTGAGCTTAAAATTGGTTTTGACACTGATTTTGTGGATGCTTTAGCTTGTGGATCCTTGTTTTTAATTGTAAATGATTTTTGACGCTTCCGAAAAACAATTACACCTCTTGTTTGTGTCGAATGTGGCTGTTCTTTTGCAAATTTGAATACCTATTTTGATCAATACCTAAGACTCAAATAGTGCTCATAATCGAACAAACATGAATTTATGGCTACGATGAGGCCAAATGAAGTTGCATAGTCAATATGTGAACTCTTTGCATCTCGTTGTAACTAGCCAAGTACCGGATTGAGTCTTTTGTGATGAACATTGCACACTAGCGAAAGTGTGGAGTCTTGTTTGACATTGGTGTCAATACCTTGTGTGATAAGGTTACTGTGAACCATGTGTGATGACACCTAGAATTTACCCCGTTGGTCCGGTTGACTAAGTGATGCAATTTCTTGAGATGATCTTAGGCAACTTTAAAGAGTGTGAACCAATTTGACATTATACCTTTTTTGTGGCTTACTTTGTGAGTGTGTGAACCTCTTGGAAGAAACTTGATAACATTGTGACCTTTTATTGATCCATTGCCCATAATCATCATGATTTGTGGTTTGTTTGAATAGCCAACTTAGGCCAAAAGTCTAAGTTGGGGGTGTGGTGAAAAGAGAAGGTAAATCAAGAAAATGCAAAGAATTTCTTTTTGCCCATGTTTTGAGAAAAATGGAATCCCTCCATATAAAAGAGAGAGAGAGAGAGAAAAAGAAGAAAAGAATGAAAAAGAAAAAGAAAGAAAAAGTTTTGGAATAAAGTTGTGTAAATACAAATAAAATTGGGTTTCCAACGGGCCATGGAAGATTAATAAGAGGTGACTTTTGAACTTAAATGAAAATGATGAAGAAAAGGAAAGAAGGTGTTGTTCACATCACATTTCATGACGATATCAGCCTATAAGCCTAAATGACCATACCTTTACACTCAGCCCAGTACAAGCCTTGAAAAGACCTTTTTGATCTTGAATGAGTTGAAACAAAAGTGGATTGGAAAATAACGGCAAACCTATGGGTGAAATCATGCATTGTGTTTATCTTTGTGAGTGTGAGTGTTGATCTTGATTCCGGAACTTTAAATGATCGAAGCTGATCTTAGACATATTTATATGCCGAAGTTGTCAATAATTGCCCATAAAGTGCTTGAATTGAGGAATAATTTTGAGTCTATTAGCTTGATTTTTGTTATACTTGTGATGATTGTACACTTACACACATGATTAGTTGTTTCAGGAACTCTCGAAGGAATTGGAGTTGGAACGAAAAAACAAGGAGAATGACGCGCAAGAAATTGACCAAGTGTGAAGACCCCAGGGCTTGGTGTACTGAGAGGCGCATCGCGCCAGCTCACAAAGTTCTGCAAAACTTCTGGGGCATACTGTTTGGCATGTCGCGCCAGCCCCAGAATTACTGAGGCACACGAGAGGCACGCTGAGAGGCACCTCGCGCCAGCAACCAAAGGTTTGCGCCAATTTTCAAGCGCTCTACAAGACGCGCCACGCCATAGTGCAAATTGTTTAGCGCGCTGCAAGGCGTGATAGAGGCGCGACATGTCCCTCTTTTGCCGACTTTTCCAAGTTTTAAATATTAAATAGGATTCCTAATTTGAGTAGGATTTGTTCCCAACTTTTCCTACTATTATAAATAGATCCTTAGGGCTCCATTATTGGCGTTCGACGTTTTGTTTTAGTGTGCAAGGGAAAGAATTCAAGTTTGTAATAGGATTTAATCTTTTTGACTCTTCTATTTTCCAGAAATTGCATGTACTATTGTATTTTCTTGTTTTCTAATAGCATGAGTAGCTAAACGCCCTAAATTATGGGGCTGTAGCTACGAATTGATTGTTGATTATTTGAGGTTGTTGAATTAATTATTGGTTGTCAATACAAGTTACTTCTATACTGTTGTTTTAGTATTTTATGTTTGCGCACCATAAGATAAATCCACTGTCTAATCTTAAAATTGGGAGAGGAGAGGTTAGATAGACCAGAGAATATAGAGAGCTCGAGCCACCCATTGCATTGAGGTGATTAGTGTCCAGGAGTGACGCCCAGATGAACACCTTGCTTGGTTATGAAAAAGGATGAAATATAAATGCTCGCCAATTAGTCTATTTATCCCCACTTAACGATGTAGGTGTATTGCTAATTGGGGTAGGCGATGAGAGGCGTATAACCCGAATCATATCATCAACCCTATAAACCAGTAACTTGACAACTGAAATTAGTTCTAAGCCAATAATATGATACATGATATTCATTATATCCTGCAGCCCTGGAATTTCTTTTAACTTGCTTGATACATTATATCAAAGTCGTTCACAATTAGTTACTTTCATTTAGTGCATAATTATTAGTAGATAAACAATAAATCATCAACTCTTGAAATGGTTTCTTTTTATTTTTAGTTGTAGAATTAAGTGAATATAAGTGGATCATAAGTCCCTTGGGAATGATAACTCTTTTCTTAAAGAATCTATATTAGTTGCGCGACCACGTACACTTGCGTGTATATTGGGGAGCAACAAGTTTTTTACGCCATTGCCGGGGACTTAGAAATTGATTTATATTCAATCTTCTTTATTCTACAATTATATTATTTAGATATTAATTACTTGATCTTAGCTTGTTTATAGTAAGCACTTGACTTTCAGGTCTGGCTAGGAAAGGAGAACTTGTTGAACCATACAACGAACCCGAACAAGCTCTACGAGAGCGCAGAAAAAAGAACCGTATGGAGCAAAGACAAGGAGAATTGGGCTTAGGTCTTCCGGGACGTGTTGATGAGAATAATCAAGACTACTTGAATAACCCGAAAAATGTGAATAACAGAGGGAACCCAAATAACCAAGAAGCACCCCCTGTCTTTCATGTCATCCCAGCAAGGCCTGTACATGATGTGGAAGTCCCACTCACAGCCAATTTAGCATCTAGTATTAGGAAACCTCCACCGGGGGGTAGATTTGAACTAAAGCAGAGCATGGTACAGATCCTCCATTCTAATGGGCTATTAACTGGTCTCCCCATGAGGATCCTCAAATCCATCTTAGGACCTTCATAGATATTACCAATACATACATCCCATTTAGAGTCTCATCGGACTATGTGAGGCTGACTTTGTTCCCCTACTCATTGGTACGAGCTGCAAGGTGTTGGTTAGATTCTGAGCCACCAAACTCGATCACTACTGGGGCTGATCTAGCAAACAAATTCCTAAGTCGATTTTTTCCGTCTAAGAAAACCGCTAAGCTGAGGGGTGAGATAATAATCTTTGTTCAAAAGCAAGAGGAGGACATGTACCAAGCATGGGCGCATTATAAACAAATGTTGAATGCTTGCCCACACCATATGCATACTAATGAGGTACTTGCTCACACTTTCTTTGAGGGTTTAGATTATAATGCTCGTGCACTTCTTAATAGTGCAGCAGGTGGACATGCATTATCTAGAACAAGTGAAGAGTTCTTCAACTTACTCGATAAACTTTCTAAAGGGAACCAAGAGTATGAGGGGGAAATATCTAGAACCACAACCCAAAAGGCTGGGGGATTTTAGATGTAGACCAAGCTACTGCCATAAATGCCAAATTTGATGCAATGCAACATAACATGGCCCTACATTTTAAACAAATGGCTCTAAATCAGACATCGATAAATGTTCTACAACAGACAACTAATTGGTGTGAGGTATGTGGTAGTGGAACTCATGAAACTAAGCAATGTGAGGTAAACTCGAATTCCGTAAACTATGTGGGTTATGCGCAAAGGGGTGGAGTGCAACAAAATTATTGTAACACTTACAACCCTAGTTGGAATAACCATCCTAACTTCTCATGAGGTGGTAATCAAAACCAAAATCAGGCGCAAGGGGTTAACCAATACCGTTCTCAAGGGGTTGGGCAACAATACCACAATCCTAACCAAGGCTCAAATCCTAGTGCACCAAAAATGGGGATGACAAATGAAGAGCTACTCCGAAAGCTCATGACTAAAATAGGAACCAAATTAAATGCTAGAATAGATAAGCAGGATGAGAACAATAGAAATATCCAGATGTCCCAAATGAATTTAGAGAAAAAAGTTGCGCAAGTGGCTAATTCTTTAAACCTGCGTCCCCAAGGTGGGTTGCCCGGTGATACTGAGCCCAACCCAAAGCAATTGCATGCGGTAAGTACTAGAAGTGGGTTACAATTAGATGAACTAGCTCCAAAGAAGAGAGATACTGAGGTAAGTAACAAAGAGAAGAAGGTGAAAGAGGTAGTAAAAGCTCCAATGTTGAGGTACCCGTTCCTCAAAAGAAATTACCGCCTCCATTTCCACAAAGACTGAAAAAGAAAAATGAAGATGAATGCTTCGGTAAGTTTCTCTCTCTCCTTAAATAGGTTCACATTAATCTACCTTTGGTTGACATTTTATAGGGTATCCCGAAGTATGCAAAATATGTGAAGGACATTGTGGCTAGCAAGAGGAGGCTCACTGAATATAAAATTGTAGCACTTACTGAGGAGTGTAGCTCAAGGATCCAAAATAGACTACCCAAAAATTTAAAAGATCTAGGTTGTTTTACTGTGCATATTACAATTGGGCAAAGTGTTTATGCCCGGGGGTTGTGTGTTTTGGGGGCGAGTATAAAATTTGATCCCCTTATCTTTTTATCAAAAGATTGGGTTGGGTAGTCCAAAACGAACCACTGTTATTCACCAACTCACTGATAGATCCATTGCTAGGCCAGAGGGGGTGGTAGAAGATGTGTTAGTGCAAGTAGGTTCATTGATTTTTTTGGTAGATTTTGTGGTCTTAGACTTTGAACCGGATTTTGAATTTCCATTCATTTTGGGATGACCTTTCTTAGCCACGGGTAGGGCATTGATTAATGTAGCAGCTGGTCAACTAACTAGGAGGGCACATTATAAGGTTGAGGTATTTGATGTTTACCGCGCTTTAAAATTGACTTTTATATATGTAGAGTTATATGTTGTTACTGTGATTGATCGCATAGTAGAATCACAAGTAGTTGTGCCCGAAGATCTTTTAGAAAGAGTGTTAGTGGGTCATGAGATAGAGGGAGATACTGCAGCTTAAGAGATTGAATCATGCTTAAATCTAGCACTAGTAGACACTCGTAGGACTAAAGTGGAGTCACTAGATCGCGAGTTTGGGGCCCCACCAAAGCCATCAATAGAAGAAGCCCCTAAGTTGGAACTAAAAACTCTGCCGGCTCACCTAAGGTATTCTTATTTGGGTACTAATGAAACTTTGCATGTTATACTTTCTGCAGAATTGTTTGATTTACAAGTTGATGCGGCATTTAGGATCTTAAAGCGGAGGAGGAAAGAAATTGGATGAAAGATGGCTGATATTCATGGGATTAGTCTGGCGTTATGCATGAACATAATTTACATGGAAGAGGATCACAAACCCAAAGCACAACATCAACGTCGATTGAATCTTGTGATGAAAGAAGTGGTAAGAAAGGAAGTCATAAAGTGGCTAGATGCTGGAATTGTGTACCTAATCTCTGTTAGTAAGTGGGTAAGTCCGATACAATGTGTTCCCAAGAAGGGAGGTATGACTGTGATAAGGAACGAAAAGAATGAGTTGATTCCTACTAGAATAGTGATCGGGTGGAGAGTTTGCATGGATTACCGGAAACTAAATGATGCTACCCGGAAAGATCACTATCCCGTTCCCTTCATTGATCAAATGCTTGACCGACTAGCAGGGAATGAGTACTATTGTTTCTTAGATAGTTATTTCGGTTACAACCATATATTGATTGCACCCGAGGATCAGCAAAAAACCACGTTCACTTGTCCTTATGACCCATATGCTTTCAAGCACATGCCATTCAGACTTTGCAATGCACCAGTGACTTTTCAAAGGTGTATGATGGCCATTTTTCATGATATGGTGGAAGATTTTGTTGAGGTGTTCATGGATGATTTTTCCATCTTTGGGAAGTTTTTTGAGGTATGTCTCCGAAATCTTGATAAAGTACTTGCTAGATGTGAAGACATTAACTTAGTTCTAAACTGGGAAAAATGTTAATTTTTGGTAAGAGAGAGGATAGTGTTGGCACACAAGGTGTCTAAATCTAGTTTGAAGGTTGATAAGGCTAAGGTAGAAGTTCTTGAGAAATTACCTCCTCCCATTTCTGTAAAAGGTGTGCGTAGTTTTCTTGGTCATGCAGGTTTTTACAAGCGATTCATCAAGGATTTTTCCAAGATTACCAGACCTATGTGTAGTATTTTGGAGAAGGAGGTGAAGTTTAACTTTGATTAGATGTGTTTGAAAGATTTTGAGATGTTGAAAAGGAACCTAATTGAGGCTTCCATCTTAATTGTTACTAATTGGGGATTACCATTTGAACTCATGTGTGATGCAAGCGACGTAGCAGTGGGTGCAGGTTGGGACAAAGAAAGAATAAAGTGTTCCACTCGATCTGTTATGCAAAGAAGACCCTTGACTCTATACAAGATATTTACACAGTGACTGAGAAGGAGATGTTGGCTCTAGTGTTCGCCTTCGACAAGTTTAGAAGTATTTGGTAGCTACAAAAGTTATTTTTTTTACTGACCATGCAGCTATTAGGTACCTATTCAATAAGAAGGATTCTAAACCAAGGCTGATTCGATGGATATTGCTTCTACAATCTGGTTTCTTTGGGCCCTCGTTATTTAAAGATTTTATTACTTTTGTGAAGGGTTGTAATAAATGCCAAAGGTTGGGTACTATTTCAAGAAGACATGAGATGCCGCTAACTAACATTTTGGAGGTGGAAATCTTTGATGTGTGGGGTATTAACTTCATGGGTCCATTCCCACCATCTAGTGGAAACCAATACATTCTTGTGGCTGTGGATTATGTTAGTAAATAGGTTGAAGCGGTCGCCCTTCCTTCCAATGATTCAAGGGTGGTCATAAAGTTCATAAAGAAGCACATCTTCACCCACTTTGGCATTCTAAGGGCAATTATAAGTGATGGAGATAAGCATTTCATTAAAAACCTTTTTGCTAAGTATGGTATTCGTCATAAGGTTGCCACAACTTACCATCCTCAAACGAGTGGCCAAGTGGAGGTCTCGAATAGAGAGGTGAAGCAAATTTTGCAGAAAATGGTGAATGTGCAATGGAAAGATTGGTCTGAGAAATTAGATGATGTGTTGTGGGCATATAGGATTTCTTATAAGACACTAATAGGGACTTCTCCCTATCACATAGTATTTGGTAAAGCATGTCATCTTCCGACAGAATTAGAACACCAAGCATATTGGGCAATTAAGAGGTCGAACTTGGACTTCGAGTTGGCCGGTAAAAAGAAAGTGAATCAGTTGCATGAACTTGAGGAGTTTAGGCTCCACGCTTATGAGAATGCCAAGCTTTTCAAAGAAAAGATTAAGAGATGGCATGACAAGCACATAGTAGTCATACTTTCAATCTGGGAGATAAGGTACTACTCTTTAACTCTATACTAAGGTTATTCCCCGAAAAACTAAGGTCTAAATGGAGTGGTCCTTTCGAAGTAGTAAGAATTACACAATATGGGGTTGTTGAACTTAAAGGTGAGACTGGCCCTACGTTCTTGGTAAATGGACTAAGGGTGAAACACTACTTTGGTGGAGATTCGGATCGTGATTGGGAGGCTCTTGAGCTTAATGTTGAATGATCCAAGTTGCGCCGTGCCGCGACGTTAAATCAAGCGCTACATGGGAGGCCACCCATGCACTACATGTAAAAGATAGGTAGTCATTTTTGCATTTTAATTTTGAAGTTTTGTTTTAGCATAGTTTAAATTCGTATAATCTAGGAAGTTCTTTTAGTTCTTAGTTTTAGCTAAATAGGATTTTTCATTATTTCTAATTTAGCTTGTAATAGTGAAAAAAAAGTAAAAAAAGTAAAAATTCAAATCACTGAAGCCAGATGCAATGGCTGGTGCTCCGCGCCTGGCATAAAGATTCAGCGACGATGTTGGGGCACTACGCTGGTGCGTCGCCCCTCCATCGCGCCATTACCTAGATTTTTTTTCAAGCAGGTTCAAACCCGACCCACTACCCTTAAAACCCTAAATCACAAATTCATCCCCCATTCTCCTAAATTCCAACCGACCCAACCCCTAAATTTCCTCAAACTTTTCTCCAGTCTTCTTTCAGAATTCTTCTCCTTCCTCCATTAAAATTCCAATTCCTCCATTAAAACTCCCATGAAAACTTTTCTCATCCCCCAAAGCCAACCCTCCTTCTTCCCTCCTAAATCTATAAAAACCTTTCCCTACCTATTGTCCATACTTTTTCTTTTTCTCTCTTCTTCCCCCTCCGCACTGCCCAACCAGACCCCTCCCTTCTTAGTCTAATTGTCTTTGTTCTTTTCTTTAGTTTATTTTTCTTAACAGGTTGAGATGGTTCAAAAAGCAAAAAGTGTGGCAGGTTCTAAGAGGAGTAGAAATGGCAAAGCCTCCGGGTCTGGTAATAGGGGACCCGCCTCAAAGTTCAGGAAAAACGCGGTGAAAGCGTATGGGTTGTTGTGGTTTGATTGCCAGCGGGAGCCTAAATACTTAGGAGATGAGTATGTCGACGAGGTAAGGTTGCAAACTCAATTTTTGGCTATATATAGGACAGTTGTGGAGTTGGGGCTGAAATTTATTTTTGATCATCCGGGTGATTGTAATCTGATGTTGTTACATGAGTTTTATGCTAATTGGCTCATGGAAACACAAATTAAACATGTTCCTATTAAAGGTAAGAATGATAGATATTTGTCCTGGGTTTTGAATGAGTTGTTAGGCACCCCCAACTGTGATGCCGATGAGTTTAATAGACTGAAAGAGACCCCTCCGTACAGAGATATTAGGCATAATTTGTGTGGGGTTCAGTCCACAGCTAGGTGGAGGTGTAGCAAGGACACAGGGAGGCATAACACCCTCCATTTTGTGAATTTCAATTTGGTTGCTAAGGTGTGGTTAAAGATTGTTTGTAGTGTGTTGCTTCCTCCAATGCATTTGTCTGAGCTTACGAGTGATAGAGTAGTGCTAGTGTATATGCTCATCCCCATTAATGTTGGGGCGATCTTGAGGGATAACATGATGAAATTCATAAATATTATGCGGTGGCAATTTTGCTACGGGGGGTTGATTACCCGTTATCTGAGGACCCAGGGAATAGAGGATGAGGCTATGGACATGACCGTTGCTTTTCACCCGGATCTAACGGGTAAGCTAGTTGACGTGACTAGGACTAAGGCACTTGATACATCCCATGGACCGGTTCTGTCCGCCTAGGAGAGGCAAACCCGTAACGATAGTGTCACGACAATGATGTTTGGGATGGCTGAGTTACAATTGTTGATCGGTGTCCATCCTGTTACTGATGGTGAGATGGAAATGATGGCCGAACGTTATCCCTTATCTGAGAGTGCGACATTTTTCTGTAAGACTGGTCTTGCCTTTTTGGAGCCTTTAGATGATGATGGGGCTACTGCTGATGAGGCAAGGGATGATGATGAGGAGGATGATGCTGTAGAGGGATGCCTTAATAGTGTTTGAAGGTGGCGACGATGAGGAATAGAGGCCCAGGGAGTATTCCTAACCTTATACTTTGTTTTATTTGTGCACTGAGGACAGTGCTTATTTTTAAAGTGTGGGGTGGGGTAATATTCTCTATTGTATATAGTTGTTTACTGCTTTATCGAGTCTAGTTGTTAGTTTCTAGTTAAACAAAATTCTTTTGGGTTCCTCAGAGTTTGTTTTCGGTACTTTTACTGAGGATTGTCCCTTTGAACCGAATAGGATTAGTTTATTGCTTTATTGATTCTTAGAGTCATCTTAGGAATGACAGTTCCCAATGATGGATGGATGACAACCGTCTTAAGGGAAAATTAGTCACATAGAAGAGTAGGATTGAGAAACCAACCTTGGTCTTTTGAAGCTATGTCCGAATAAGTTAGCCAAACGTCATGGGTAGTCATATTTTCAAGAATACAATAGATTTTTGACCTTGTAACTAGCATGTGTTCTTAAGTTTTGACTCAAAATAATATGAAAATGGGCTTAATTGTGTAGTAATACTGTAATGCAAATTGTAGGAGCATGTTAGTTGATATATCCTTATATGTGTCATGATGCCATGTGTGGTGAAAATTGATTGGTTCTTCCTTAACTTGATATCTAGAACTTGCCTTGTGTGTGTTGAATTAGTAGCTTGTATGACTTAGGGAATGTGATTGAGGCACTTCTTTGAATTAGCCAATTCTTAACTTTACTTGAATGTCTACCATTGAATTTATCCCTAGTGAAACCCCATTGAGCCTTTAGCCTTGTTATTGATAAACCATATGATAAGCCGCAACCCGTTTGTTTGATACCAAGCCTTTTGATCCTATGAAAATCCTTAATGCATTATGTTAAGAAGAAGGGTTGAAAATTGTTGGTTGATATAGTAAGGGTGAAATGCTACATTGTGTGGAAAAGAAAATTCTATTTTGGCCCTGGTCCTCAGTGACAATGTGCACCTCGACTAAAATTGAGGGTGGCTAATTTAGAACTCTGCTCGAAACATTGGCCCTGATCCTATCAAGGATAATGTGTACCTTACTCAGATGTTAAAATCTAGAGTTTAAATGGCTAGTGCAAAGGCATGAAAAAAAATATGATGAGAAAGAAATAAAGGCCAAATATGGAGCAACAAAGGGGCTATATAGTCATGAAGTGTATACTAGGAGGAAGGAAAAACTATGAAGGAGATTGTTGGCAAAATAATAGCATGTGCATTAGGGAGGTGTAGTCACTAAAATGATTCCCAAATATTCCATCCCTACCTTAAGCCGACATTACAACCAAATGAAAGTCCTCTTGATTCCTTCATAAGTATAATGCGAAAGTAAGAACACACTATGAGCAAGCTTATGGTATGTTGAGGATAGTAAGAATTTCTTTTGTGAGAGTGAGTTGATTGTTTGAAAAAATAGGCCTTGTTGAGTGAAAGGCTTTACTAAACATAAACAAGTGAGGGAATTCATGGCATGTGTAGGATTATCTAATTGATGTGTGGTATGAGTTTGCATTAGCCCGGAAAAATAACAAAAGAGTCATTCTTTGAGTATGTGTTGTACTTGGTGTAAATGTTGTGAATTGTTGCATCAAATGTGAACTACAAAATCTTGATTAAAAATGTTTGGTTGATTTTAAGGTGAATTGATAAGTCCAAGGGTTGTGAAAAAGAGTTGATAGTCTAGAGATTGTTTGAGCACAAACAAAAGTCGAAGTGTGGGGTGGTGATCTTAGGAATATTTATATGCCCTAAGTTGTCAATAATTGCCCATAAACTGCTTGAATTGAGGAATGATTTAGAGTCTATTAGCTTGATTTTTGTTATACTTGTGATGATTGTGCATTTACACACATGATTAGTTGATTCAGGAACTCTCGAAGGAATTGGAGTTGGAACGAAGAAAGAAGGAGAAAAGATGCGCAAGAAATTGACTAAGTGTGAAGACCCGAGGGCTTGACGTACTGAGAGGCGCATCGCGCCAGCTCACAAAGTTCGGCAAGACTTCTGGGGCGTACTGCTTGGCGTGTCGCGCCAACCCCAGAAGTACTGAGGGCATAGAAGAAGCATGCTGAGAGGCGCCTCGCGCCAACAACCAAAGGTCTGCGCCAATTTTCAGGCACTCTGCAAGATGCGCCGCGCCACAATACAAAGTTCTGAGCGCGCTGTCAGGCACGATGGAGGCGCAACACGTCCCTTTTTTGCCGACTTTTCCAAGTTTTAAACATTAAATAGGATTCCTAATTTGAGTAGGAGTTTTTTCCAACTTTTCCTACTATTATAAATAGATCCTTAGGGCTCCATTATTAGCGTTCGACGTTTTGTTTTAGTGTGCAAGAGCAAGAATTCAAGTTTGTAATAGGTTTTAATCCTTTAACTCTTCTATTTTCCAATAATTGCATGAACTATTGTATTTTCTTGTTTTCTAATAGCATGAGAAGCTAATAGCCCTAGTTCTGGGGCTGTAGCTACGAATTGATTGTTGATTATTTGAGGTTGTTGAATTAATTTTGGGTTGTCAATACAAGTTACTTTTATATTCTTGTTTGAGTATTTTATGTTTGCGCACCATATGATAAATCCATTGTCTAATCTTAAAATTGGGAGAGGAGAGGTTAGATAGACCAGAGAATATAGAGAGCTCGATCCACCCATTTAATTGAGGTGATTCGTGTTCAGGAGTGACACCCAGACGAATACCTTGCTTGGTTACGAAATAGGATAAAATATAAATGCTCGCCAGTTAGTCTATTTATCCCCGCTCAACGATGTAGTTGGATTGCTAATTGGGGTAGGCGATGAGAGGCGTATAACCCGGATCATATCATCAACCCTATAAACCAGTAACTTGACAACTGAAATTAGTTCTAAGCCAATAATATGATACATGATATTCATTATATCCTGCAGCCCCGGAATTTCTTTTAACTTGCTTGATACATTATATCAAAGTCGTTCACAATTAGTTACTTTCATTTAGTGCATAATTATTAGTAGATAAACAATAAATCATCAACTCTTGAAAAGGTTTCTTTTTATTTTTAGTTGTAGAATTAAGTGAATATAAGTTGATCATAGGTCCCTTGGGAACGATAACTCATTTCTTAAAGAATTTATATTACTTGCGCGACCACGTACACTTGCGTGTATATTGTGGACCAACAAAACCATTGTGTGTGAGTATGGAATCATTCTTTGAGTGAGGGCATTTGAATATCTTTGTTGAGCTTGAACTTGCATTTGAAACAAGTATAGTGAGCTTGAGATTCTTTGGTAATGGTGAGTCACAACTTGAATCTTTGAGTGCACAATTGATCCTTGCATGAGTAAGTTGAGTCTTTTTGTGTGCATTCATGATTGAGTCTTCTGTAGCACTTTTTGAGAAATCCTTTTTGAACTGCTGAAATTGAATTTTACTTGAGGACAAGAAAAAGTTTTAGTTGGGGCTGTTGATGAGTCCACGATTTGGACTCATTTAGTGTTGTATTTTAATAGATTTAGTATCCTTAAATGCATATTTTGTGCCAATAACTGATATAAATCCTTGAATTTCAGGTATTTGGATTGAGGCACAAAGCATGGACACTAATAAGCAAAAAGGAACAAGGCAGCTAAAAGAACGATGAAAAGAAGGCATGAGGATTGCCCAAACCATTGGGTAAGTCGCCGAATGGCCTTGACCTCGCCTAATGATCCAATGTTTGAAGCCCTAAAAGAGGAAATCAAGACGGCGATAGAAGAGAGCAGTCGGAGAGTCGCTGAACGGTTCCGCAATGCAGTAATTCATCGCCCAAAGTTACAAAATTTAAATTTGCAGAAGGTCAATGCAGAAAGCCGATGAAGCAAACCAAAGGGTGGATCGCTGAGTGGATCGGTGATCCCGTCTAACTGCGCCGACTGGACCTTCGCAACACACTTTTTGACAACTATAAATACTTGTTTGAATTTTAAGTTTAGTATGCAATCAGTTAATGAAATTTTTTAATATCAAGTTTATTATTCAGTATTAAAACTTAGAACTGTTTTTGGAGACATTTTCTCTTAGCTTTGAAGATTTCCATTTCTAAGAAATTAGAAGTCGGTGTTGACGATTCTTCATCTTAGACATTTGTAAAGACAATATTAATCGTACCCAGTTGATGGATACACATTTCGATATCAATTTCTATCTTTTTACTATGTCTAGCTAAAACCCCAAATCTTGAGGTGTGATTATGTGATTATGGATTGATTTAACTGTTGGGTATTGTTAGTTAATAGTTTTTTTTGTTGTTTAAAGGTGATTTCGGTCAGTAATTGTGGTTGAATTTAATGGGGTTGTAGTTGCAAATACAATCTTAACTTCGTGTTTTTGTCTTGCTCGAGAGAGATATTTTTTTTAAAAATACTAATTCGATGGTCTGTGGGTATTGGGTTGTCGTGGGTTCATCTCGAGAGAGTGAATCCTAAACCCTTTTCCACACATTCATCTCGAGAGAGTGAATGGACTAAAACGAAGGTTGTTCTTCATTGCCTCTTATTGGTGTTCGAGAGAAACTAATTTAATTCGGGGTAAATTGTTCGAGAGAAAGTTTACCCCCACTAAAGTCTAGCTTATTCACTGATTTACAGTGGTTTACTATTAATTGCAATTACCTGATTGTTTACCTTGGCTGATAATCCTATCACGTCCCAATAATCCCGTCTCCATATTCATATTTTCGTATTATTAGTTGTTTTAGTTGATAATTGCAAACCCCTTTTTTTATATTTGACACTTGTTTCAACCTTTCATTTATCATATTTTTCTTCGTAAATATTTTTAGCTATGATTGACTTGAGCATGTTTACACTTTTCTATTGATTCTCAATTACGAACCGCTCCATTGGGACTCGACCCCAACTCACTAGTTGGGTTATATTACTAATGAATGATCGCTGTCACTTAGTATTGGATGAAGTGACTTTGATAGCGTTCCTTTATCAAAATGTCGCCGATGCCGGAGAGTGGTGTTACTTGTGAATTTTTTAGTTAAGTTGGATTTTGTTCTTGTTAGTTATAGTTCTACTTATTTAATTTTTAGTTTTGTTTTGCTTGTTTGTGTGTTGAAACAGGAAGAATGAGTGTGAATGGTGACAATGGTTACCAAATGGACCATCCCTTTTTGAGAATGTTGAATCTTAGGGATAACCATCTAATGTTCAAACAATTGGGAGGTGACACTACCCATGAGATGTGGCCAAGATTTAAAGCAATACTGCAGTTGTTCCCAATTCATAGAATGCTAGATAAATTGTTGATGGAGTGCTTCTATAGAGGTCTTAGTCCCGAAAATAGAAGCGTTGTTGATGCACTTTTTGTAGGTTGTTTGATGGAATGGTCAGAAACAACAATGAAACAGAGAAAGACGAGAATGGGCAACATTGTTGACACAACTAGAGGTCTTTTCTAAGAATGTTATGGAGTTAGAGGAAAGGTCCAATAATAAGGACAAGTACCTTCCTCGTCATGAGTGTCAAAAGATGAAGCAGCAGGAGAGTTAACAAAATCAAGAGGCTCTCTCACTCATTCTACACAAAATCCAAGAACAAGATAGTGCGTTGAATGAACTGAAAGAAAATGTCCTAATGATTAATCAGATGATAACTTCTCATTCTATGGGGACTCAAACCCAACTCACTAGTTGGGTTATATTACTACTAAACGATCGCTGTCACTTTGTATTTGATGAAGTGACTTTGATAGCGTTCCCCTATCAAGGACAACTGGTTACCTTTGTTTGGTGGGGTGAGGTATTTCCATACCTACCTCTTGTGATTTTGTTTTGATGATATGTTTTGTGAATTTTGGGCTCATTTGGTTTATTTATATATCTTGTTTTTTATATCGCGGATGTTTTAGCTTGTGGCCCATTGTTTTTAATGAAATTGGTTTTGAACCTAATTTAAATTTTTGTCCACCTCTTTAGTGTGTGATTATGGCTGCTCTTGTTCAAATTTGAGTGTTGGTTGTGGTCAATACCGATGACTTGAATACTCCTCCTAATTGAAAAAAAGAATGAGCAGCTACGATGAGAAAAACGAAGTTACATAGGTAATATGTGAACTTTTAGCATCTCGTTGTGACTAGCCGATTTGTCTAATGAGTCTCTTTTGATGAACATTGCATGCTAGCTAGAAAGTGTGAAGTGTTGTTTGGTATTGCTACCAATTCCTTGTGTGATGAGGTAAATTTGAACAATGTGTGTGATGACACCTAAAATTTGCCACATTGGTCCGGTTTATTGAGTGATGCAAGCACTTGAAATGATCTTAGGCAAGAATTTTGAAGAGTGAACCAACTTGACAATATACCTCTTTTGTGGCCAACCTTGTGAGATCTGTGAACCTTGCTTTGCACCTCTTGAGCCTTGCCTTTTTCTTGGAAGAGACTAGAGGAATTGTGACCTCTCTTTTTCCATTCACCCTTAATCTTCATGAATTTTTTATTTGTTTGAATAGCCAACCTATGCCAAAAGCCTAAGTTGGGGTGTGGTGAAAAGAGAAGAAAAGTAAAAAAAAGTGAAAAATCCCACTTTGTGTAGGGATTTCTTTGAAAAACATGGAACCCCTGTATGTAAAAAAAAGGATGAAAAGAGAAAAAGAAAAGAAAAAGACCAAAAACGTTATGAAATAAAGTAGTGAAAATTTCAAAAGAAATGGTGTATCTGATGGTTCATCAGAAATTGAATAATGGGGTGGATTATTAGCATGCTTTGAATGTTAAAGAAAAGTAAGAAAGTGATGTTCAGACCATACTTCATGAAGGTAGAATCCACTAAGCCTAAATGACCATACCTTTACACTCAGCCTCGTTACAAGCTTTGAAAAGACCTTTGTCATCTTGAGTGAGCTGAAACGAATGTTGATTGGAAAATAAGGGTAAACTTATGGGTGAAGTCATGCATGTGTTCATCTTTGTGAGTGTGAGAGTTGTATGTGATTCCGAGACTTTAAATTGTTGAGAAATTTTGTGTGAATGTGGAATCATCTTTGTTGTGAGGGCATTTGAATACCTTTGTTGAGCTTGAACTTGTATTTGAAGCAAGTATTGTGAATTTGAGCATCTTTGATAATGGTGAGTTACAATTTAAATCTTTTAGTGCACAATTAATCATTGTATGAGTAATTTGAACCTTGTTGTGCGCATTTATGTTGAGTCTTATGCAGCACTATTTGTAGACATCCTAATTGAAGTTCTGATCTTGAGTTTTACTTGAGGACAAGTAAAAGTTTAAGTTGGGGTGTTGATGAGTCCGAGATTTGGACTCATTTAGGGTTTGTTTCGATAGTATAAGTGTCCTCAAATGCCTATTTTATGCTTTAAACTGATGTTGAAGTGTTTATTCGCAGATACGAAGCAAAGAAGCAAGGCAAGGACATGACCGGATGAAAAGGAACTAAAGAGATGAAAAAATGGAGAAACACAATCATGGTGATCGCCAAGACCACTCTGTGAACAACTGAGTGGCTCTCCAGACCGCCTAAAGTTCCAGTGTGCCATCCTTGAGGGAAGAAACCAAGTCGGCGACATAAATGGACAGTCGGCTGATCGCCAATCGGTTTTGCGATGACAAAATAGATCGCCCAAAGTTACAACACTTGGGGATGCTGAGAACCAATGTGAAATAGCGATGGAACAGAGCAAAGCGCAGATCGCCGAACCTCTCGGCGATCCCGACTTACCTCACCTAATGGCTTTTCATGCCAAATTTCGGGCAACTATAAATTGAATTTTGAACTGAGAATTTAATATCTTGCTATCATTAAAAAGGGTTTTCTTTTGAGTATTAGAGTTCCATTGTAAGACTTTGAAGCTTTTTTGAGGCTCAAACTTGAAGATTTGCAAGTGGGTTTCTAAATTTCTTCAAGTTTGACCATTCTAAAGGCTTGGTAACATTTACCCAGATCATGGCGAATCTATTTGGTAATCGTTTCACTATATTTATGATGTGTGGCTAAAACCCCAATTATTGGAGTGGGATTATGTGATTATGGGTTGAATTAGCTTATGGGTATTGATTATTACTAATTTAAATGCTTTATTGAAGTGGGTTTAATCATTAGCTATGTTATAATCTATGAATTATAGTTGCAAATGCAGTTCTAACTTTGAGTTCTTAGCTTGCTTGAGAAAGAGATTTTTGAACCAAAGCTTTTGATTAATGGTTTGTAGGTATGTGTTTGATGTGTGTTCAACTCGAAAGAGTAAATCCTAACTCAAATCCTACCCATCTTGCTCGAGAGAGAGGATGTATTAAGGTTGTGGGTTGTTCTTATTTGGTAAGCTTGTTGAAGTTCGAGAGAAATCACTTGAATCAAAGTAGTTGTTCGAGAGAAAGCTATTTCAATCATAGCCCAGCCTACCCACTGATAGTTAGCTATTTATTAGTAGTTTCAATTACCCATATAGCGAAATTTTCCTATAATCGATCAGATCCTGAGAATTCCTCTTTATATTGTTATTTCATTCTTGTTTGATTGCGTTATAGCAGATAATTGCAAACCAAAACACCCCATCTGACATTTGTGTTACCCTTTTTAGAGTTGTTTGCCTGTCTTTTTTTGATAATTTATATTCCTATAACTATTTAGACCACATTTTTACTTCATAACTGAATTTGAACACATACCGCTCCCTGTGGATTCGACCCCAACTCTTTGTTGGGTTTTATACTGATTAACGATCGTTTGCACCTAGAATTGGATGAGGTGTGCTTGAAACGTTAATCATGTATTAGATGGCTATGATGAGACAAGTGCATTATATTTCCGCTTTGCTTTTATAAAATGTTTTGGACTTGGACTATTGTTTTACTATTATTGTTCTAATTCTTATGTTATGAGAACTAAGTGACTTATATGGAGTCCTTCGGGGTTCTATACGTCATGTTACATCTAGGGGTTACCCCTGGGTCGTGGCAAGGAGCAAAGAAGAAAAAGCTAAGGGTTTCTAGTGAAGTATCTTTTTAACCATTGATTCTAGGCTTTTATTCACAAGGTATGTAGGCCTTTATCAATAGATTTCATTCACCCATTGAGCCCCAAGGTTTCTCAATTCTTCAAGTAAAATTTAAATACAATTGACTAGGTTTCTTCATAGGTTCAATTCGGTGGATTCAATTGGTCAATTTTGATCTTATTATGATTGTCTTGCCTTAATTACATGATTTCCAATTGTTTTCACATGAACCCATGCATTGATCATGAATTTTTACTATGAACCATAATTTTCATGAATTTGAAGAAAAGCTACGAATAAATAAATGATGTTTTCATGAACTTATTTATGATTTATGAAAACAGATTGTTTATAATCTAAGATTCTTTAAAAGAAGAATCGTTTAATTGTGAAAGGTTTCTCACATTAAGGAATCATGGTTTGGTGAATTGTTTTCTCACTTATACTTGATTCAAAATTTAATGAGCTATTCTATGATGTTTCTATAATGGATTTGTAACTAATTATGTGCTTCTATGGATTATGATATGCTTATGATTATGATTAATTCTGTTTGGACTTTATATAGCACCGAGAGGATATTTAGATAGAGTCTCTCCCGTTAGTACAGGCCAGGTCTCTAGTAGAAATATCCTTGTCCCTAACTTCATGCCCCTGGAGGTTGTCTTATGTGACATATTTAGTGGATCCACCTGAGCTAGATGTTTATGGTCATTTCCCTTGGAAAGTAAGGACATTTCTTTTTGGTGTGGGAGAAAGACACTGGATTCCATGTTATAGCTCATGTGGTCTATGTTGGTTAATAGTAAATACCCCACAAAATGAGCTAAGTTACTTTCAAATGTTTTATGAAGATTTTATGATGATTTTAAGATGCATTGACCATGTCTATGATTGACGATGTCTTTTTAAAGGATTTTGCGATGTTTAACTTGGTCATGCATTCCAAATTTTGATTAAGTCCTCTTATGATCATAACTCATATTTTATTGAAGTTCCCTCATACTTGGTACATTTCATGTACTAATGCATAGTTGTGCCTATATTGTTTCACTAATGTAAGGCTTGACGACTCCTCTCCCACTACTCATGGCTAGTTCATCTCTCTAGTGGTTTAAATACTTGGTACGTCCTCATCCTCCCAGGACGATGTCGTATTTATTGTTTTCTTATTTATTTATATTTTAGATATTATACGTTGTGCACGAGTAACGTTTCGACCACATCTTTTAGTGTTGTAGAAAGACTTGTCAATAATATGTTAGACCTCCGTTTTAATTGTCAAACTTTATTATTGATATGGAATGCTTTACTTTTTCTTGTTACTATGTGTAGATGTATCTCAAGTCGCTTGTATAGGGCCTCTCAGGGTCTTATATGTCACGTCACATCTAGTGTATAATTTGGGTCGTGACATTAATACCAGCTACCAACGGTAATCGTTTGAGCCATCTTTTGCATCTTTTGGATATCAGAGACGAGGGTCAACACTTGGCGTCCCAGATCAGCCTGTCTCCTTCTGTAATTTTTGAGCCAGTCTTTTGCCTTTGAGATGACTTGTTGTGGTCCACTTTTGTGACTTGTAATTATTACTATTAGATAGCTCTGTACTCTTGAATTTCAGGTTCCGAGAGGACTTCTATTGTATTTTTTTTTTTGTTTTCTTCGGTTTCTATATTTTCTTTTTGTTAGTATTATTTTCTAGATAGTTCTACCCTCGTACTCTTTACTTGACATTCTGGGTGGGTTGGCTTACCTACTAATGGGTTATAGTAGGTTTCATCATTACTCAGGGCGTTGGGTCGTGACGTAGAGGCCTTAAATATTATTTTATAATATTTCTTTCAGTATTGAAGTATATTAAATTGCCAACTTCTATTCTGTTTCATACTGTGATGGTTAAAGTCTTTCTCATTTGTTAAAGTCACTTCATACAAATCACAAATAAGAAAGGTGATACATTGAAGTAATACAACATATTATCTATTGAACAATGTATTAGGCAATTTAAGATTCATAAGTACCTGTTTAAGAAACATGTACTCCTTGAGTGAATTTTTAGTATACATCTAAGACTGATGAGGATAAATAATTTTCATTTCATATACCTTAATCAATTCATGATTAAGAATACATTGTCGATATATTATCTAAATGTACCTAAAGACTTTATCGACTCAAGATAATGACATTAACTCAAGTTTTTTTAAATATTATTGTGGCAGTAAAAATTAAAATATATTGTCACAAATTTCTCTTTTGTTGTAGTGTAGTATGTAGTAATTAACCTCATCTCCAATCACAAATCATCTTTTTAAAAGAGAACATGCACTAAAATCAGATGACTAGGTTCTTTCAAATTAATCATCAATGTTCAAAATCGCCTTGAGGATTTCATCAGCAGTAACAAGGTAGATTAAGTTCAACTAAGAGTCTATACAAACTCATTACTCATGACCAAAAATGAGTGGAGCATGGAAATTAAGAGGGAAAAAAGAGAGGTGAGCATCCGACTCAATGCCCATGCAATCATACGTTTTTTATTCAAGAGGATCAATAAAATCTCTTGTTCTATTAATTTTAAAGACATTCATTGAATCCTTCGTGATGTTTTATTCGCTACGACATCAAATTAGTCACTAATTATTTACTTTTAGTGAAAAAAATTATTTTTCGTGCTTAAATATATGAGACACATACTTTTAGTGACGAAACATAAAAATCCGTAGCAAAGTTTTGTCCACTAAAGTTTCCCACCAAAAAATCAATTGGTGCCATTTGTTAAGTAGTGTTAGTCACGAATATAATGTTATCGGTGACACATTATTTCATCACTAATAATCTATCTAATTCATAACAAATTATTTTTTGTCTTAAAGTTTATTAATTTTTTGACACAAAAAAAATTCATCTAAGAAAATATGTTGTTACAATATCGACAAATTAGACTTTGTATTTAAATATTATAAGTTTTAGCTATAAAAAAATAGATTTAACTATGACATTTATTTCTGTCACTAATAATATAAATAATTGGTGACAAAGATTTTATTGTGTCTAATCAATTTATGATTTACTGACAACAAAAAATTATCATAAAATATGTATGGTGTTAAATAGCGACGACTTAAAATTTATAGTGAATAATTCAACTATTTTCTTTGAATTTTTTTTATAGCTAAATACAATTTTTGTTTTGCTACAATAGTTCATAATTACAAGTGACAACTTACAAAAAGAATAATATAGGTGCTTCATAAGAAATAGAAAGAGTTCATTCCTTGATTGGCGAGGGAAACTATTATAACCAACGAATTCGTCAATTCTGCAAAAAAAGAAAAAGTTCAATTCATCAATTTTCTTAAATTATGCAATTATAAAATGCATCATTTGAAAAATACAATCCATGTAATAGGTACCGTGAGTGGGGTACGGTTCTACCACTATATCACTAATATTTGTTGATTTAACACTTTTGTTTTTTATTTGATACACTTTCATCGATAAAGATGACAAAAAAATAATTTCTTAAGTCTTGGTGCTAATTTCTATGTGTGTCTATTGATTTTTGATTGGTAAACTGCATAGACTAAGTCAATCTATTTTCTTCTGTCTAAAAATCTGTACATATTTAATAGTAATTCCACATACATATGTAGAGCAACTATACATAGATAGCATCAACTTACAAACTTAGATTTTGCAAATGTTCGAAATATTTGATGAATTTCTATTAAATATTTTTCATCAGTGTGAAAATTGAAATAAACTAAAAAATGAAAGCACAAATGAAAAAAATGAACCAACTAAGATTTCAAATATATTATGATGAAGTACTATAGTTATGGGTATTGATGTTTTCCTTCAAAACAATTGATTTCATGATCGAATTGAACCAATTATTCAAAAAAAAAAAAAAAAATCGAAAGTTTAATTCTATATAAATTTATAATTGTACAAAATAATTTTTTAAATTTATAAAAATAAATAAATAAAATGACAGAATCGTATTTAATATATTTAAAGATATTTAAAAAAAAATACAGTTTCATTAAAATATAATCTACATTTGAATGAATTGTGGATGGTAAGTTTCATGCATTTGTGTATGTGTATATATAATCATATAATATATATTTTAATTGATTGATTTAATTTTTATCAACTTATGAACACTCCTACGAGGGAGTAGTCTAAAGGAAAATTGATGGTAAGACATAATAATTTATAATGAAATGTCAATTCTAAATTAAAATTATATAATACCAATATACCACTGACATTTCGATATTTACATTAAGTTGTACAACTTTATTATGATTAAGCCAACAATAAAGATATAATGTATATTAATTAATTTTAAACACCGAATATGCAAAATATTGATCGAAATATTGTTTGTTGTTAGAACCTCAACACTTTTATCTTTAAATTTGTTTTGCTTACATATGAGATTCTATAATTATTACTAATAGTCTACTAATGGTGTCATTCAAATTCAAGTTTAGGCTTCTCCGTTTATTATTAATGTAAGCTATTGAAATCTCAAATTATAATTGCTCATGCAAATACTTTTGACACTATTAATAAGTTAAATTTGAATTCTCAAAACAAGTCTGATCAAGAAATTTGGGTATATATAAGAAAAATATTTACTAAATTTTAAAATATTTAGTGAAGAAAATTTAAATTTTAAAAATAAATATCATCAAGTAAATTAGGACAGAACGAGTATATATATGAAGAATTTTCTATTCACTAATCGTTGACGAGAAAAGGATCAAAATCATCCTTTATTTCTGAGTTAAGAGTCAGAGTAATCTTTGTCTTTTCACATGTAGAAATAATAATCCTCCATGTTTCAAAAATTGGTACAATTTTGTTATTCTTTCAAGCATTAGTCTAATTTTTAATAGTGACATTTATGCCCACGTGTGAAAGCTTCATATGTTACATGCCATAACGATGTTTCTACCATTGCTAACCACATCTTTTCCATACCTAATTTCATAACTTTTATTCCAAGAATAAAAATAAAGAGATTGGTAATTCGATAAGCACGACTCATTCAGTTGCATCTTGTTGCTTTTGAAGAATTCTTCTTTTCCACTTTGTATTTTGTTTATCTTGCTTCAATGGAAGTCTCCGGCAAAAATAAAACTATCTTTTTCTATGAAGGCAAGCAATTCTCATTGTCATCAAGCCTTCAAGTTTATACTATATTTTGCTATTGTTTTTCATTTATTTTTTTGATGTAGTTTATGTGGAAATCTAATTTTGTTTTTGAGTGCATTCTAGTGCAAATCTTGTGCAACTGTTTCAATGCAATTTCGGGGATTTCTTTGTGCTATTCTAGTGTAATTTTAGTGTTGTTTCTATGCCTTTCTACTGTTGTTTTGGTGCAGTTTTAGGGAAGAGAATCTGGTACTGATGTTTTCGCGTCATTCCAATATTGATTTGAGGCTTTTCTGGAGCAATTTTAGTATTTTTTTCAAGGAGTTATGGCACTTCTCTTGTCATGACCCGATTTCTCAGGTTATGATGACACCTACTATAACCTACCAATAGGTAACACTAACCCTTAGTTTGGATCCATGAGCAATGAGCTAACGAGCGGATGTAAAATCAAAAGCATAAAGCTTAAAATGAGAGAGGGAAGGGTAATCAACTGAAATACAATTCAATGAATAATCTCAAGGACTGACATCATGAGCACCTAAAAAAAATAAGAGTATAAGGTTTTTTAAAATACAAGATAAGTGTAGGATATCTCTAAATACAATATAACGACTAAGCCTTGGCAAAATAGATGGACAGAAGTAGCTCAGTATGCTAGGAGCTCACCGTAGTCTCTGAAACTCCAAGCTACTCCGCAAGACTCCAAATCAATAGCAACAATTCAAATTGTGATCTGCTGGGAGCAGAAGAGTAGTATGATTACCCAAAATAGTATTCAAAAAGTAACAAATGGCTGAGCTAAAAAAAAACACAAGAATAAACAACAAGTAAAGAGGATATTATAGCACAAGTAGCTAAAATACTGGATACAAAGGTACACATGCAATAATTAATAGAAAAAAGAAACAAAGGCTAAGAAGTTGAGTCAAGAACATACCTGGAACACAAGGAAAAAATTTATTTGAGAGCAACTGAGAAACCAAGTAAACTACTCAGGGTCAGGATGTAACACATTGGATTTTTCTAAAGGAAAGAAGGGCAAAAGATTGACTACCTGTTAAAGTCCACGAGACCTCTCTACAAATTGTAGAATGTTCTATAGGTTGTAGATCAGTCTAGTAGGAAGTGAGAAAATAATTTTCGGAAATAAGGTCCTGGTAAGTAGCTTTACGATTGACCAGGACAGTCTTTCCAATGGACTACAGACAGTAGAAAGGTCTTGTAGAAAAGTTCCATACATAGTGAAATTTCGTGGTTGAATGTTAATTTATATAATTTGGGTCTACGGACCATAGAATGTCTATGTGTGGTAAAAAGTTCTTATCGTAAGTTAGCTTATTTTAAGGTTCGAGTACTTTGGTCAACGATTGCCTTGTGCAGTCCATTCCAAAGGCTAGGTCTGACAATTTTTTCTTAAGGGTATTTAGGTCTTTTCCTATGTGTTTAATGCCAAAGCTATGTTGTTTTAACCCTAATTGCAAGACGTATATATGTTTTTAAGACCCAAAACTACTCACTATAAAATCATTTTCCTAATTCTAAAATCCAAACAAAATTCATCTCGCTAAATTATTTCCAATGTTCACAAGGGATTCTAGGGTTTTTAAGTTTAAGTCTCCTATCTTCATCAATTTCAGTGGGCTTCAAGATAAAGGTATGTAAGGGGATGATCAATGGGTTCCTTTCCCCAATTGATTCCAAAAGATTTTCCAATTCTCCAATTTAATTTTCCGAAATTGGTTAAGTTCTAATTCAATTCTTCATGGGTTCTATTTGTATGGATTCAATTATCTTATGTTGATATTATTATGATTGCTTAGACTCAATTACATGCTTCCCAACTAATTTCATATGAACCCATATATGATACATGATTTTGACTTTGAACACTAGAATGGTATGAATTCATGATAAAGTTATAAAGCTATGATTGATGTTTTCATGAAAGATGTGCATGATTGATTAAAATGATTATCTTATGATCTAGGTTGATCTAATATTTACATCAACTATTTTGTGAAAGTTTTTCTCACATTAAGGGATAATGGTTTGATGAATAGTTTTTCCAGATATTCATGATTTAAGATTTAAGGAGACATTCTATGTTGTTCTTAGCTTGAATTAGTAACTTAATTGTTCTTTTCCATGGTTTATGATATGTTTATATTCATTACTCATTCTATTTTGAATTCTACTTAATACCGAAAGGATATTGAGAAGAAGGTTCGCCTGTTAGTAAAGGTTGGGACTCTTTGAGCAATCTCCTTTTCTCTAACTACGTTCCCCTGTAGGTTGTCTTCAGTGGCATAGCTAGTGGATCCACCTAACCTAGAAGTTAAGATCCTTTCCATGGAAAGTAAGACATCTCTCTTTTGTGTGGATGAAAGACACCAGATTTCATGTTATCGCTCACGTGGTCTATGTCGATTATAGTAAATACCCCCCATAACAAATTAAGTTACTTTCAAATCTTTTGTGAAGATCACCTTATTATTTTAAGATGAATATATTGTATTCATGATTTATGGTGTTTCTTTAAAGGTTTTACTATTATTTAGTTGGTCATGCATATCATGTTTTCGATTATGTCCGCATATGATAATGTATGATGTTTTTATTTATACCCCTCATACTTCGTAAATTCCATGTACTAATGAATATTTTTGCAGAAATTAGTTCACAAATATAGGGCTTGATGAATCATGTCCACTTTTAAGTTGAAACTCTTTCAAGTTATAAAATACTCTACTTTTGTCTATTATGTTGTTTCGCATGTATGTCAATTCACTTATGTAGGGCCTTCTGGGGTCTTATGCACCTTGTCACATCTAGGGTGTATTTTGGGTAGTGAAAAACATGGTATTCAGAGCACTAGGTTTTAGAAAAGGTCTTAGGATGTCTAGGAAGCTGCATTGAGTAGATTCCTGCTCATGAGTGTGAAACACAACATATTTATGAATAAGAGGCTAAAAAGTTATTAGGAAACGTCGTTTATTTTATTTCACTTAAGTCATGTCATAGAGTCTATCTCTATCAAGATACTTCTCCTAAATAGTCTTCGATCCTTTTCAAGATATTCCCCTTCGAAGAACTTATGTGAGAAGGAATGCAAGCAATGAAAATGTGGAGCTTGAGCCTCCTCAAGTTTCAGTTGATCCTTTTTTTGAGCAAATGATGAATTTTGAGCCACTTTTTAAGTGTTGGCATAAGCCATGATGTCCCAAGCTAATTGTAACACCCCGATAACTAGTAGGCTAAACTAGAGCTTGACGTGAGGGTTAGATTTGTGATTTCAGCTTCCTGTACTTAGAATGAAGGATTTCAGGTTAAAGCATCAAAGTATGATGCTCCAAGGACCAACCAAGGGTCCTTGAAGAGGAACCTAGCTAACCACCCTAAAATCTGCCCCAAGGCGGTGTACCTGCAAAGGGACCCACACCCCATAGGGGGGTCAACGCTTCATGGATGCTTGTGGGTCAGGGTCCCAAAAGTGCACTTGCAGATCACCACCCACAAAAGACCAGCACGCCACATGGGTCCTTCCACGGCCCTTGGGTGTGGTCTCGTGGGTGAGACAGTGGGCATGTTTAAGTCGTTAAGTGTTGGATTATGGAACTTTCCGGAGTTAATTAGGGGTAAAGTGATGTCGTTTTATATTAGTTAAGACCACCTCTATATAGACTTTATACCCCTACACTAAGTCAATTATGTCATTCTTTCAATTCACCAAAAGAAACCCAATTCCCTATCAAATATTCTCTCCCTAGAAAGTGAAGAAGCAGAGGATCAAGCTAGGTCAAGTCAAGACTACATTGTTGCAAGATTTGTAAGGCTTTATAATCTAGGTATGATAGCTTATTCATCCATGTATTCTTCTCTCTATGGAGTCCCTTAGTTATTCCACAATTGGGAAGAGGAAATCCCCAATTCAAGTTAGGGTTCCTTCCAATATTGTGGGTTAAGTTTAGTATGAATCCAATTGAGTGGATGTTGATTGTTTATGATTAAATTATTAGTGAATCATGTTATTATGATAAAAATTACATGTTTTCTATGCCTAACCCTAGTCTAATAAATGAAATTTAAGTAATGTGAGTTTATGCCTTAAAGAAGAGAATTGAGGATGTAGAGGTAATCTTCTAGGGTTGATATTATGAGTAGTAATTGTTAAAAAGAGAGAGCATGTAGACATGAATTGAATTATAATAATGTTTATATGAGGGATCATGACTAGTAATGCTTCTTATTGAATCTTTATGATGAAATATGGTTAGAATTTCTTAAGAACGAAACTTGTGGTTAGAATTTCTTCTGATCTAGATATGTATGATGATTGTCAGAGGTAAAGCTTTGAGAGTAAGACTTGTAATCATTAATGTTGACTTCTAGGGTTTTGAAAGTAGAGTTAATGTGATGAATTAAGTATGTTAAGGCCCTAAGAGTGAAGTTGATATGATAATGGTAGACTACTAGGTAGAGTTATTGTGGAAGGACTTTGTCTACCTAATCTGCCTCATGAATGTTTGAATGGATGAAGTGATAGAATCATATGATTTAGGATGATATCCATGTCTAGTGCTTGAACCCTAAGTGTGATGATTGAAATTAAGTTTTGAACCTCAAGGAGGTGAAGTATGGGATTATGCTTGTAGTAATTGAACTACTTGAACTATGATTATATCTATATCTAATGTGGTGATTCTAGATGTGTTGATTTGATATGAACTTTGACCTTGAAAGGGAAATATATGATATTATGCAATCTTTATGAAGGTTATGTTCATGCTTTAAGAACACTTTGAGAGTGAAGTGATTATGCTCATGATCTAATTGTTGTATTGTTGAAAGATTATTCTCATATACACACTTATGTATGAATATGGTATGATATAAAAGGTCCTCTCACATAGAATGATTTTAGGTTGAAAGGTTTGCTCACCTAAAATGAATCTAAGTCCAAGGGCTATAAAATGTGATGATACTTGTGGTGATTCCCCCAAAAACCTTTGTATGAGAAATATGTGAGGTGATTTCTCCAATTCCTAAGTTAATAAACATGAGGTTATTACCCATGTCATATGATGAGGAGTGTTAGGTGATTATCCTTATATATATCTGTGTGACTCCTAAAGCAAGGCAAGACGTGATTACCCATTAGCCTTTATGTTGATATGGAGGCGAATACCTATATCTTATCATGATAGACATTGAATCGATTACCTATGATCCTTGTAAAGTGATGTGGAGGAGAATAGGTACATTACACCTTAAAATGAACATGGAGGCAAATACGTATGATTCCTTGATATGCACTTGAATCTACTTATAAAGTGGTTCTTTTATACGATGTATTCTTATATTGGATTGTTGCTATAGTTTCCTTCCTTGAAATGCTTGACTAAAGGTGAGAGATTGCCTTTATTTATGAGAAGTAAGCTATGTGTGAGATCTAAAGATGTTAAAGAGGTATGATGACCTAAAAATGGTACTTAGCATGGGTGGGATTATGGGCTCTCATCTATGCATTTCACAAGTATGACTTGAAGGTTACTTATGAAGTTTCTCTTATGTTGTGAGGATTTAAGTGTGGAATATTCTTATTAATATGTGGTATCTCTTATGCTATAGATTATGCCTTATGAGGACTAATGCTTACATTATGTCTATGCTGGATATTATGATTATGTCTTATGTTTACTAACCCTTATGTGGTGCTCTTATGATGTTATGCTAGCTATCATATTTACTACATTTTGTACTAACGCATACTCTTGCCTACATTCTTATCAAATGTAGGGTCTGGCGATATTGAGTTCCATTCCCGTGGCTATGTATCTAGTAGAGCAAGGAGTTGAAGACTTGGTGAGTCCTCATAGCATCGAGGATGTGATCACCTTTCCTTTATTTCTTTCTTTTATGTTTTATACTTTATTATGGGTTGCGTCCCAAATATTTATTCAAGTTGTTTTAGATGGTTTGAGACAAAGTGTTATAGACTTCCGCTTGCTTTTATAAAGCCTTTGATTGTATGGAAAAAGTTTAAAATTTCTGCATCATTTGTATTGCTTTATGGTATGATGTGCTAAGTGGCTTACATTGAGTCCTTTGGGGTTCTATGTGCCATGTTACATTTAGGGTGTACCCATGGGTCGTGACAAACTTGGTTATCAGAGCAAAAGGTTTAGAATGATTTTAGGATTGTCTCAAAACCACGTCTAGTAGAGTCTTGTTCATAAGTGTGAAACACGCCACATTTATGAATGAGAGGCTATTAGATGATTAGGAAGTTTCACTTCTTCATCTCTAAAATGTACCATAGAATTTAACTCTATTAGGTCTTTCTCCTAATTTGTGCCCTATGGTTTTCAGGATATGACTACCACAAGGGCTAATGCTAGAAGGAGTGAGGAAGACAATGTAGATCAAGAATTTCCTCCCCGAGCTCCTTTTCAAGCTCCGGTTGATCCTCTAGTTGAGAATGTTACTCATGTAGAGTTTAGGTCAAATTTTCAATTGTTGGGTCAAGTTGTGACAATGCAAGCCAATAGAGAGGTGGTAGCCCCCGTAAACCCAATAGTGGGTACGACCGCTTGAAGAGTGAATGATTATATTTAGATGAACCCCCGGAGTTTTATGGCTCCAAAGTGGAAGAGGATCCTAAGGGGTTTATAGATGAGGCTTATAAGGTACTTACTTTCATGGGGGTGACTTCGGTAGAAAAAGCAGAGTTAGCCGCTTACGAATTGCAAGATGTTGCTCAAGTATGGTATGAACAATGGAAAGATGGGAGGCTGATAGGAGCGAGTCCAATAGAGTGAGAAGTGTTCAAATTAGCATTTCTTGATAGGTTCTTTCCCTGAGAGTTGAGGGAAGCTAAAGTGGAAGAGTTCATTAACCTTAGGCAAGGTAGCATGATTGTTAAGGAGTATGCCTTGAAATTTACCCAACTATCCAAGTTTGCTCTATCTATGGTGGTGAATTGGAGGGATATGATGAGTAGATTTTTTACGGGCGTGTCCAACATGGTAGGACAAGAATGCTGTACGACAATGCTCCATAATGATATAGATATCTCACATCTTATGGTGTACACCCAACAAATGGAGGAATCAAAGCTTAAGGAGAAGAATAAGGAAGCAAAGAGGGCTAGAACCGGAGATGGAAACATCTCCAAGACAAGGTCCGATGGACAAGGTCTCCCTGTAGACAAAAGTTCCCCAGGTAAGGGCCCTCAAACACTCCTAAGTTCAACCAAGAAAGGGTGTCTAACCTTAAGTCTCAAGATTATAGTAGTGAGATTCTATTGCTGGGAAGTAGTAAGTGTGATAGGAGGCTTACAGGTGAATGCCTAACGGGTTTTAATATTTGTTTTTGTTGTGATGAGTTGGGCCACAAGATAAGGCATTGCCCTAAAGTTTCTAGAAATAAAGGGGATAGTCGTCGTAGGTCTCAACCCTACCCTTCATCCGGTCCAATTATTTTGGGTGGTAGTGATCCAAAGAAGAATAGGGTCTATGCTCTCCAACCTAGAAGTGAACAATAGTGCCTCCGGATTTTGATACCGGTATGTGTTTTTGTGCCTTATTAGATTCTGGTATTTCTTGTCTTTTGTGACTTGATGGACTTTATATGTTACACTTTGATGTTGTGTCTAGTATGAATGGGCTTCACTATTGATATGTGTTTGTAGTAGAACCCTACTTGGACATTTTGAGCCTTGGGAATGGTAGTGAAGACTTGATGAATAGGGTGTTTAAATAATTCCTAGAACTTGTCTAAAGTGTAGTAGTGTAATTCACCTTGGTTTAAAATCCTCTTGTGTGAAGGATGTGAAAGTGTAGTGATAATTTGTTCCGATCTTAGAATTGAAAGTAATGGAGCTTAGAAAGTCCACCTTGGCTTACTCCCAATGGGGAGATGGTGTGCCTAGATAGCAAGATCGTTGAGTGTTCTTAGTAATCATGGTTTAATCTATGTGTGGAGTCATGTGAGTTTTAGATGTTTCTAGGATTTTCTCATATTGTGCATGTTCATGAAAGCTTGTGTTTAGAAAGAAAATGAGTTTGCAAAATTGTTTTCCTCATGTTATAGATCATTGAATATAAGTTGCCTATAGACTTCATGAGATGAATTAATGAACATGCCTTAGTTTGGAGTTGAGAGATTTCCTCCTTGAATTAATGCTTTTTGAGAGTAAATTGGAATGCTTTTTGAGATTAAATTGCATATGATCCCCATGAGATTGTGTTGAGCATGATTTTGCCCGGAGATGGTAGTTCCTCCTTGAACATGCTTAGATGTTAAGTTTCATGCATTTTGGGTTAATAGATGTAGTTCCTACTCCCATGTGTTGCATTGAGTATGTTTAGCTTGGAGTTGAAGTTTTCCTCCTTTGTTTGTGTGCATTTAAATGAGTTGCATGCATGATGGGTCGCTAGTCTAGAGTCATGAAATTAAGAAGCGCCTAGAATGTCATTCGAGGAAGAATGTTCCCAAGGGGGAGATATTGTAACACCCCAAAAACTAGTAGGCTAAACTAAAGATTGACCTGAGGGTTAGAGTTGTGAATTTAGCTTCACATACTTAGAATGATGTATTTCTGGTTAGAATGTCAAAGTACAACCCCCCAAGGACCAATCAAGGGTCCTTGAAGAGGACCCTAGAAAACCACCCTAGAATCTTCCCCAAGGCAGTGTACCCACGAAGGGACCCATGCCCCGTTAGAGGGTCCATGCCTCGTACATGGCCTCGTGGATCAGGGTCCCAAAAGTGCACTTGCAGACCACCACCCTCGGAAGACCAGCACACCCCATGGGTCCACCCACGACCCATGGGCGTGGTCTCATGGGTGAGGCAGTGTGCATGTTTAAGTCGGTTAAGTGTTGGCTTATGGAAATTTACGAAATTAATTAGGGGTTAAGTGGTGTCAATTTATATTCGTTTATACAACCTATATAAAGACTTTAGACCCCTTAACTAAGTAAATTAAGTCATTCTTTAAATTCACCATAAGAAACCCAATTACCTCTCAAATATTCTGTATCTAGAATGTTAAGAAGAAGAAGAAGAAATGGATCAAGCTAGTTCAAGTCAAGACTCCATTGTTGAAAGATTTGTAAGGCTTTATAATGAAGGTATTATAGATTATTCATCCATGGATTCTTCCATTTATGGAGTCCCCTAGTTATTCCACAATTGTGAAGATAAAATCCCCAATTCAAGTTAAGGTTCTTTCCAATATTGTGGGTTAGGTTGAGTATGAATCCAATTGAGTGGATATTTATTTTTATGATTGAATTAGTAGTGAATCATTCTATTATGATGAAATTACATGTTTTCTATGACAAACCCTAGTCTGATAAGTGAAATTGAAGTAATGTGGGTTGATGCTTTAAAGAAGATAATTGAGGATTTAGAGGTAATCTTCTGGGGTTGATGCTATGAGTAGTAATTCTTAAAAAACAAGAGCATGTAGACATTAATTGAATTAGAATAATGTATATATGAGGTATCATGACTAGTAATGCTTGAGATTGAATATTTATGATGAAATATGGTTAGAATTGCTTAAGAATGAAGCTTGTTACTAGAATGTCTTTTGATCTAGGTATGTATGATGATTGTAAGAGGTAAAGCTTTGAGAGTAAGTCTTCTAGTCATGAATGTTGACTTCTAGGGTTTTGAAAGTAGAGTTAATGTGATGAACTAAGTATGTTAAGGCCCTAAGAGTGAAGTTGATATGATAATGGTAGACTACTAGGTAGAGTTGTTGTGGAAGGACTTTATCTACCTAATCTGCCTCATTAATGTTTGAATGGATGAAGTGATAGAATCACATGAGTTAGGATGATATCCATGTCTAGTGCTTGAACCCTAAGTGTGATGATTGAAAGTAAGTTTTGAACCTCAAGGAGGTGAAGTATGGGATTATGCTTGTAGTAATTGAACTACTTGAACTATGATTATATCCATGTATAATGCAGTTATTCTAGATGTGTTCATTTGATATGAACTTTGACCTTGAAAGGGCAAGATTTGATATTATGCATGTTTTATTAAGGCTATGTACATGCTTTAAAAACACTTTTAGAGTTAAGTGAATATGCTCATGATCTAATTGTTGTTTTGTTGAAAGGTTATTCTCATATACACACTTATGCATGAATATGATATGATATGAAAGGTATTCTCACATAGAATGATTCTAGGTTGAAAGGTTTGCTCACCTAAAATGAATCTAAGTCCAAGGGCTATGAAATGTGATGAGACTTGTGGTATTCCCCCAAATACCTTTAAATGAGAAGGATGTGCGGTGATCTTCCTTATTCCTAAGTTAATAAACATGAGGTGTGATTACCTATGTCATATGATGAGGAGTGTGAGGTGGATTAACCTTATATATATGTGACTCCTAAAGCGAGGCAAGAGGTGATTACCCATTAGCCTTTATGTTCATATGGAGGCTAATACTTATATCTTATCATGATGGACATGGAGGCGATTACCTATGATCCTTATTAAGTGATATGGAGGCGAATACCTACATTACAACTTAAAATGAACATGGAGGTGAATACCTATGATTCCTTAATATGTATTATGTCATGCATGATGAATTGTGTGGATTGTAGCTTGATAATCTCTCCATGATATGTATGAATAGAGGTCATTCCTCTTGTACTTTATGATGAGCTAAATATGATATCAAAGAGATGATCAATATGTATGATGGCCTAAAGTGGTACTTTGTGTGGGTGAGATTATAGGGTCTTATCCATGTATTGCACAACTATGACTTGAAGCTACTTACGAAGTTGTTCTTTTATATGATGTATTGTTATATAGGATTGTTGCTATAGTTGCCTTCCTTGATATGCTTGACTAAAGGTGAGAGATTCCCTTGTTTATGAGAAGTAAGCTAAGTATGAGATCTAAAGATGATAAAGAGGTATGATGACCAAAAAATGGTACTTAGCATGGGAGGGATTATTGGGTCTCATCTATGCATTGCACAAATATTACTTAAAGGTTACTTATGAAGTTTCTCTTATGTTGTGAGGATTTAAGTGTGGACTATGCTTATGAATATGTGGTATCTCTTATCCTATAGATTATGCCTTATGATGACTAATGCTTACATTATGTCTATGTGGGAGATTATGCTTATGTCTTATGTTGACTAACCCTTATGTTGTGCTCTTATGATGTTATGCTAGCTACCATATTTAGTACATTTTGTAATAACACATACTCTTTCCTACATTCTTATCAAATGTAGGGTCCGGAAATATTGAGTTCCATTCCCATGTCTACATTTTTAGTAAATCAAGGAGTTGAAGACTTGGTGAGTCCTCATAGCATCGAGGATGTGATCACCTTTCCTTTATGTCTTTCTTTTATGTTTTAGACTTTTGTATGGGCTGCGTCCCAAATGTTTATTCAAGTTGGTTTAGATGGTTTGAGACAAAGTGTTATAGACTTCTGCTTGCTTTTATAAAGTCTTCGATTGTCTGGAAAAAGTTTTAAAATTTTTGCATCAGTTCTATTGTTTTATGTTATTTATATGCTAAGTGGCTTACATTGTGTCCTTTGGGGTTCTATGTGCCTTGTTACAACTAGGGTGTACCCCTGGGTCATGATACTAATAGAGATCCTAATTCTCCCGTGAACCCAAATATGAGTACTACGAAAGCAATGGTAAGAGACTTCACAAGGATGAATCCTTCAGAGTTTCATGGGTCTAAGGTTTATAAGGATCCTCAATAGTTCATTCATTATGTGTATAAGGTAGTGAGAATAATGGGATTTTCTACGGTTTAAAAGTTGGAGTTGGCTTCCTATAAATTCAAGGGTGTTTCTCAACTATGGTTGTAACAACAGAAGAGTGAGAATGCTACCGATGCGGGTTTCTTGATTGTGGGAAATTTAAGGGAGCATTTCTTGATTGTTTCTTTCCTCTTGAAATTATAGAAGTGAAAGTTCTTGAGTTTATGCACTTCCGACTAAAAAATATAAGTGTGAAGGAGTATGCTTTGAAGTTTACTGAATTTGCTAAGTATGCTCTAGCTTGGTTGCCGACTCTAGGGCAAGGATGAGTATGTTTGTGTCGGGTGTGTCCGACTTAGTTTTCAAAGAGTGTCACAATTCCATTTTGATCAAGGAAATGAATATTTTACCATTGATGATGATACATGCCAAATAAATTAAATAGGAAAATCTCAAGGAGGGAAAAAGAGTCAAAGAGGGAAAGGACCGGTGATGATGACTTTAATTAATCGAGGTCAGATGGACAAGGACGTCCTCAATTATGGTAAAAATTTTATGGTCAAGGTTTCTATAATGATCCGACTCCTATGCTCAACCAAGATAGGGTGTCTTACCCTACGGCTCAAGGGGGAAATAGTGGTAATGGATCTTCTATCCCCGCTTGCACTAGGTGTGTTAGGAAATATGATGGCAAGTGTTTGGTCGGTACGAATGGTTGCTTTAGGTGTGGAAAGATTAGTTACAATATGAGAGATTGCCCATTGCTTGTTACTAAGGGAAGGGATAGATGGCAAGTAAAACCTAGTCGTTCTGGTTTTGGTACTTAGAAGGAAAATAAATTCTATGCTCTTTAGACTGGACCAGATCAAGAAGGTTCTTCGGATGTGTTGACCGGTATGTTGAAAGTTTCCTATATTGATGTTTATGCTTTACTTGATACGGGTGATACCATTTCGTGTGTTACTCCTTATGTAGCCATGAGATTTGATTTTGTTCCCAAAATCCTTTCTATCCCCTTTCATGTATCTAATCCCGTTGGTGAGTCTATTGTGGCTAAGAGAGTTCATAGGAATTATCTGATATTCCTTCCTCATAGAGTCACTCCTATTGATCTTGTAGAGATTTATATGTTAGATTTTGATGTCATTTTTTGGATTGATTGGCTTCATGCATGGTATGTTTCCATAGATTGTAGGACATGATTGATCACTTTAAAGATCTGAATAAACCTATCATGTCATGAGAATAGGAAATTGTGTTCTTACGGGTCAGATTGTATCTTGCCTAAAGGCTAGTAAAATGATTTCTACGGGTTTCATTTATCATTTTGTTAGGGTTAGGGATGCGGGTTTTTAAACACCTACTCTTGAGCAACATCTAATTGTAAATGAGTTTCAGAATGTTTTTCCCGATGATCTTCTTAGTAATCCTCTAGAAAGGGAAATAGACTTAGGTATTGACCTTCTCCCGGAGACGTAGACTATATCTACTCCTCTTTATCATATGGCCCCAATAGAATTGAAGGAGTCAAAGAACCAACTGAAAGATTTATAGGATAAGGGTTTTATTAGATCGAGCATCTCTCTTTGGGGTGCTCCAGTGTTGTTTTTCGGAAGCAGAATAGCTCTCTCTGAATGTGTATTGATTATAGACAATTGAACAAGTAGAATCTTTTCCATGGTGCGCATTAATCATTACACATGTGAATATTTAACCACAAGAAACCCAACTGTAAGATCGTTCAACCACAACACAAATTAATATGCAAATTACTTCTTAAACTAAATTACTAATTACCATTCTCGGATAGCAACGCTATTTTTGATAACACTCAAATCACTTCTCAAATCAAAATTAAAGAATGAGTAGTCGTCATCAATAAAATTACCCAACTAAGAGTCTTGGTCGAAATCCATAAGGAATGGTATGAGGTTAAGATGCAATTAATTTCAAGTGAAGTTGAGTCAGCAATTAGGTGAAGAAGTCCACCAACTTGAACGACTATATTTCAATCACCAAGATATCACTACAGGAATATTCTACAATTCACGAAATTAACTAGATCAAAGGGTGTGGCGATCAAATGTTGATTCCATTTGGGGATTTATAGAATTGCCGTTACAAGTAATCAATAAAAAATAATCAAGGCTGTCATTTATGACTCTAATCTTCTCTTGATCTCAAAGAATCCTTGCATTGAATCTCCTTTCGGCCTTATCTAATTATGATTCAAAATAACCTAAGACTTTAGACCTGCAACTAATTAAGCTAAACTACAACTATTGAACAGATTACCCACTTATAATGGTCTCTTTCGAGCACCCTCAAAAAATCAAAAGTAGAATTAAGTTGGCCACATCAATTTGTAAATTAATCACTTGGTAATGTGTCAAATATGTGATTGATGGCTATAAAATAGATCAATTCACTAAATCCACTAGATTAAATCTAAACCCAACTCCATAATCACACCCAAGACATTGGGGTTTTAGCCACCCATCAAAAAAAGTAAATGGATTATATCTTCTATAAGAGCAGTCATGGGTAACTTTATATCAAGCATTTAAGAGTAAACCCACTTTGGATTGAACTTCAATTCTCTAAAATTAAGTTTACAAAAATGAAATCTTTTCAAATCGAAGTGTTCTTCTTCTATGGGAGAATCACCGATTTCCTCTTCATATCACCCTTTGAGCCATCATTTTGTCTGCAAACACTATCAACTTCGGCGACGTCCACTGGCATCGCCTTATGACTTTCTGCGGATCTCTTTTATCAACCATCTTTGCCAAATGATGTTGTGGTTTGAGTCATTTCTCTGTCTTTTTGGGTGATCTCAGATCATTTTGGTGATTTTCCTTCCTCATTAGGCGGCCTACAATGCCTAGTTTGTAATTCTTGTTGTGATTTTTGCCCTTCTTTCCGTGCATCTTTCTTTGCCTTATCCAATTATCTTCATAGCTAAAAATTCAACAATATTTTATTAGAATGGAGGTAAAGTAGGCATTGAGGATACTAATTATTGAGCTAAATGGAACTTTAATGATTCAAAATATATCACTCATCTAGGGTCATTACATCTCTACTACTCTTTTGGTGCAATTCTAGTGTCATTTTTGTATGAATCTTGTGTGCAAATAATTTGTTGAAATTCCCATGTTTTTATGGTGCACAAAAACATCGTCAATAAAAAACAGATGTTTGAGAGAATATCAAAATTGCACTAATTGTTTAAATATGGAGGACTTTTAGTGCTCCGTATTAAAAGACAAGAGTTACTTTGACTCTTAACACAAAGATAAATGATAATCTTGATCCTATTATCAATCTTTGACCATAAAATTTAATTAATCAATATTTTTTATAGTTTATTCCATTCTAGCCGGCCCTAGTGAACAACAACCAGTTATGACATCTCATTTAAGATTTTTTAACAATACTCTTAATATATAAAGCAATCAATTCAACTAGACATAATATATTAATTTTCGTAAGTTGTTGAGTTTTAAAAGGTAAGAATGAAACATGAAAAGTGTGACTTTTATGAAGAGTTGTGACTTCATTGAATACTTCTGCCTTTTCTTAATAGTTGTGACTTTGATGAAGAGTTGTGACTTTTCTAAAAAAATTGTGACTTTTATGAAAGGTCGTTACATTTCCGAAGGGTTGTAACTTTTTAAATGATTCTGACCTTTTTGATAAGGCACAATAAGCACATATTTACACTACTATTTGTTGCCTATAAATAGAGGGGTTTCCTCTCACTTTTGAACAATGATTTTTAGACTTCTTCTTCTACTAAATCTAGTATTCTAAGTGTACTTCATTGCCATTGAGTGGCTCACTCACACCGTAATTTTAAGAGCTATTACACCAATGAGTAGGATCGTTCTATCCTGGAAGGATGTATTCCATTAACCTTGGCTATTTGACGGAAAAAAATTCCTTAAGGACATAGTGTGTATTTTGTGGGCTTGATTTTCTTCTTTGAGAAAAATATTTTGTATATTATTTCCAATCTGTTTCTATTAATTTTTCTTTATTGGTTTAAAATTTCTATTTTTGAAAATACTCTTTAAACTTTATTGTTTCTTATCAAGTTCTTCAAAGTGAGTTATTTACGCATCTTAGTAATACAGGTTGAACAACAATCTGGAGGAATTTATTATAATATTGGTAGTTTCTTGCATTCTACGGATTGAGGTGCCCTAAGTTGAACTAGAGAGTTCTAGAGCTTTTCGTAGGAGTTTTGGAGTGTGGTATGAGGATTAAAAATAACAAAATAATTCCCATACATAGGGGCTAAATATCAAGGTACGACCCCTCTCCAAGGACCACCAAAAGGGCCTTTGAGGGTGACCCAAAAAACAGTCCCCAAATCTGCAATTTTAATGAGCTACGGATGGCACCTACGGGGCGTAGGTCCATCCACGCTCCATAGATCCAAGTGGTGGGTCAAGGCCTGTAGATTTCTGAACTTTTTAGCCTCAGTAATCCACCCACGAAGGACCAGTACGGTCCGTAGACCCACCCATGATCCGTGGGTGGAGGTCTCGTGGATTGGGGCAGATTTTCAAGATTATTTTTAATTGAGGGGCTTAGGGGTTAAGTAATTAATTAATTAGGGGTTAAGGGAGGTAATTTAGTTAGTTATTTAACCACTTATATAAGCCTAATAGACCCCTAAACTAAATCAGTTTACTCATTCATTTAAGACCCCAAATTCTCTCCAAAAATCATCTCTCTAGAAGTGAAGAAGAAGAAGAAGAATAAGAAGAATAAGAAGAACAAGAAGAAGAAGAAGAAGAAGAAGGAAGGAAAGTGGAGTAGCAACCTGGGTAGATTTCCATCCATTGTTTCAAGCTTTATTAGGGCTTTGAATTAAGGTATGTTAGCTTAATTATCTATAGGTTCTTTCACCGATAGAGCCCTCTTAGTTTCCCACAATTGTGAAGTCAAAAACCCAATTCTAGCTAGGGATCTTCTTACATTGTGGGTAGGGTTTGAGTATGCTTCCAATCTAGTGGATAATACCTAATTATGATTGTACTAGCTTTGAATTATGATAATATGATGAATTTATATGATTTCTTTGTAAATCCTAGTCTAAATTGATGAATGTCATATTTGTGGGTTTATGCCATTAGAGGTGAAATTGAAGGTTCATAGGTGATCTTCCTAAATCAATGTCATGTGTAGTAATTGTTCAAAGTAATGATCATATAATCATGAATTGAACTAGACCCTATTGAATATGATTTATCTTGACTTGTAAAGTTAGAATTGAACCTTTATGATCAATTGAGACTAGAATCACCTAGTAGTCAAAGATGTGATCAAGATACCTTGAAATCTAGGTATAATGAAGCTAATAAGAAGTAAACCTTGAGTATAGAGCTTATAGTCATGAATGTTGATCACTAGGGTTTTGAGAGTAAAGCCAATGTGATGAATTAGATGTGTTAAGGCTTTGAGAGTAAAGTCTAAAAGAGAATAGAAGTCTAATATGTAGAATTTTGGTGAAAGTCCTATACTCACCTAACCTACCTATAGATGCTTGAAAGTTGAAAGTGATAGAATCACTTGAACACAGATTGATTGCCAAGGGAATCCTTCCATGAGAGATGTGTGTTAAGCAAGGCTTAACAAGTAAATCTTGGGGTGTATGCTTGGCTCTAAGTGGGTATCAAAAATGAGATGGAGTGTCACACAAGATAGGGTCCGGCCTCCAAGAAGAAAGGAAAACCACACCTAGTTGATGTGAGGACTGTCCAAGTTAAAGAGGGAACTCTTACGTAGTAGAGTGTGGGTTTTCCCAAAGTTAGGTCTCATTAGATGGGAGCCTTCACATAGTTGAGTTAAGGTATATAGTAGCAATCTCCATATCCAATGAACTAAGACATGCTTAAAGAAGTATCTCATAGTGTTCTAAAGCATAATTGAACTAAGACTTACTTAATGAAGTACCTCATAGTGTTGAAGATTATAAGCGGACTTAGACATGCTTAAGGTAGTATCTCGTAGGGTCCATATGAATAAGAAACTTAGACTTACTTAAGGGAGTATCTCGTAGTGTTCAAAGTAGAAATGGATTTAGACATGCTTAAGTAAGTGTCTCATACGGTCCATGTAAATAGTGAACTTAGATATGCTTAAGGAAGTACCTCAATGTGTTCCAAGGTTTATAGAGAGATGAACTAAGATGTGCTTAACAGAGTACCTCATAGTGTTCTAAAGACAGAGAGAGGAACTACGTTTCAAACCAACAAGTGTTAGTATGAGGGCATAATGGTAGTACTTAGCATGAATAGTATTATGAGGTGCTATGCATGCATTGCACAAGTATGACTAGGGTTATTAAAGAAAAGTCTTGAGATAGGATTGTGCTATAGTTTCCCTCCTAGCTATAGTTGACTAAATGTTAGAGATTCCCTTAGTTATGAGAGTTAAGCTAATAATGAGGCAAAAGGAGGGTGAGTATGACTAAGATGACTTCAAGGTTATGCTTAGTGTGAAGGGTAGTATGGGATGCCTTTCATGCATTGCACAAGTGTGCTTTGAGGCTTCATAGGAGTATGGTGCCCTTATGGTATAGAAAATCTTAGAGACTTGACCATGCACATAGACTATGAATAAGATGACCAAAAAAGGATACTTGGATTGGGTGGTATTATGGGATGATATTAATGCTTTTCACCTGTACGCTTTGGAGGTTACTTGAGAATGATTCTATTATAGTATAGACGCCGAAGAGTCAAATTATGCTTTTATGATGCTTATGTTGGAGACTTTTCTTATTATGATTATGATATTGTCTCTTATGCTTATGGTTTATATTTCATAAAGTATTTCATAGGATTTTGGATTATATCTTATATTGAGTAACCCTTGTCTTATGCTCTTATGATTATGCTAGATAACATATTTAATACGTTTTGTACTAATGCATACTTTGCCTACATTCTAATCAAATGTAGGGTTTGGAGATTGAGTGTTATCTTGAAGCTAGGTTTCTTCGAAGCTAAGGAGTTGAAGATCTTGGTGAGTCCTCATAGCTTCGATGACAAACCAACCATTTCCTTTATGTCTTTTATTTTCATGTTGAGACTATTGTATGGGCTGTGTCCCAAGAGTTTATTCTGAAAGTTGTATTAGATAATTTGAGACAAAGTATAGAAAAGATTCCTCTTGTTTTTATGAAAATGACTTCGATTGTATAAATTTTTAAATTTTCCCATATTTTCTATTATCTTATGTACATGATATGCTAAGGTCTTGTATGAGACCACTTAGGGGTCAAGTACACCATGTTACTTCTAGGGGGTACCTCTGGGTCGTAACAAACTTGGTAATCAAAGCATAAGGTTTATAATGTTTCTAGGATTGTCTCAAACCACGTCTAGTAGAGTCTTGTTCATAAATGTGAAGCGCGCCACATTTATGAATAGGAGGCTATTGGATGGTTAGGAAACATCACTTCTTCATTCTCCAAGTCTTGCCATAGAGTTTATCTCTATAACGTCTCTATCCTATTCATTATTCGATGGTCTTTAGGATATGACTACTCGAAGGGCTTATGCTACAAGGAGTGAGGGAGAAAAGGTTGGTTGAGATGCCAATTATGGATATGTGACTTGGTAGATTTGAGGTGATGGACTTTGATGTTGTCGTTAGTATGAATGATGCTTCATTGTTGCCTTTATGTTATGAAAGATGTTTAAAAGAATTTGTGTAGGCTTACTTCCAAGGGGGAGATAGTGTTCCTACCTAGCAAGGTTATTGTGTGGTTATGTTTAGTTGATGGTAGAAACCGGCTTAGTCATGATGAGTTTTGAGGTATGTTGATAGATTGGTTGAATAGGGTATTTGAGTAATGTCTAGATGAGTTGAGTTAATAGACTCCTCTAAGAAGGGTAGAAGTCTAATTCACCATAATTTGGAACCATCTTGTATGATGGATCTGAAAGCTTAGTGATGACTTGCTCCGACCTTAGAATTGAAAGTAGTGATTCTTAAAAGAGTTTGCATAGGCTTGCTCTCAAGGGGGAGATAATGTACCTAGACAGCAAGGTCGTTGAGTATCCTTTTGATGAGAGGTGTAGTGAGGATGAGAATCTTACTCCCGGTTTGGTAGGCTCATATGATATCTTGAGTGGTATTAGTAAGGTTTCTTGTGAGCTAGAGTTCCTAAAGAGAACCTCTCTAAATTAGATGTACCGGTAGGGATCATAGACCGGCAAGTTAAGAAATAGAAGAACAAGGAAGTTGCTCCATGAAGTAGCACGGTGTAACACCCCTCAAAATGAAGTAGGATAAAGTAGATCCTCACATGGGTTTTATGCGTTAATAACTTGTTAAAATAATGAGGAATAGCCTTTTAAGTTAGTTTTAAAGATTTTGGAAGTCAAACGTCAAGGGATGACCAAGACGTTCAGAAACTATTCTTTTACGTGTTGGTGTGTTCTAGTATGATGTTCATGTTTTTATGTGTTGTTTGGAGTCTAAATTCAGTAGAGGTGACCCTAGTGTATTAATAAATGTTTTTAGGGTCAAAACATTCGAATACGACACCCCGGAACCACCCTAAGGGTCCCCGAGGAGGCCAAACAAGCTGCCAAGGCAGCTTGGAGATTGCTCATGGAGGGAGCATGTCCGCGTCGCGGACTAGCTCCACCAAGGGCTAAAAAGTGGCTCCACATCGCGTACATGTCTCGAACTCTACTGTCTCAGAATTTAATTTCTGGAAACTTGCGGGAACACCTCCGCGTCGCGAACTTGATCCCCGACGATATCTGCGAAAATAAAACTCAAGTTTGACTTGTTTAAAGGGTCCAACTAAGTGAAGGGTAGTTTGGGTACTTTGAGGAAATATTATAAACGGTTATTATACCTATTTTAGGGTATTTTATGTTGGTTAAAACCCCAAAACCTAGAATTGGACTCCATTCTTCAAATTGACCCTTCCCTCTCAAAAATAGATTCTCTCAAAACTCCATGGAAGACCTTGATGAAGCTCAAGCTAGGAGATGGGTTTTCAACTGATTTCTTCTTCAATTTCATGGGTCTTCAATAATTAAGGTATGGTAACTCTTGATTCTTGAATAACCTCTCA
>JAJOOS010001868.1:0-36009 GCA_029582725.1 Solanum chiquidenum
ATAAGTGTATTAAAATGTGTGATAAATGTATTATCCATCAATAAAACTTGTATTATATGTGAATAATAAATTGTTCTTTGTAATATGAATTAAAAGTGTATTATACATGTATTAAAAGTGATCAAGTAAAAAAAAAATGTTATTGCTATAAATGGTAAATATTTTTTATTTATAGTATATTTATGTAAGTTTCCCTTTTTTTAATAGATAATCTTGTTGAAAAATATTTTGATCTGTGAGGACCTAATAACTGAGATTTTAATTTATCTTTGCCTTTCAGATGCCTCCAAGAGAGTGAGCATTTTTTGGACCTGTTTGGCCATTCCAAGTAAAATTTGGCAAATAGTGTTTGTTTATACAATTTGTCATTATTTGGCAAATAACTCAAATTTTTAAATACTAGAAAAAATTGTATTTGGGATCTTTTAAAAATCCAAATTCTACACCAAACTTTTGTCTTTTACCCTCTATAGTAGTTGTTTGTGTTGTATTACATAATTTTTTACGTGAACACCAAAGTAGTTATGAAATATTCAGTGATGATTATGGTTATTGATGAAAATGATGAACAATCGGTTCAGGGTAACAAAGTCATGTGCTTTGTCTACTTCACGTTGAATGTAATGATGCATGTTGCATTCACTTCAAATTGTCACATTGCTTCAGTGCCATGGACACTGCTTGTTATTAACGAAGATCCAGTTGACTTTTATTACAAGCTTATGGTTAGTTTTGATAGGTTTTAAAATTTATGGGTATAAATCATATTTTTTTTTCTAAAAAGTTGAAATATGTTTTCCAAATACTATGGCCCAACACATGGTAAAATTTCATCCAAATTTTCACCCAAATAATATTTGAAAATCTATGATCAAACGCATGAAAAGGTGTATTTATTACATTTTAAAATAATTCACGGTATAAAAGGAAAACCTTAAAAGAAATATTTGTTACTTGAACTTCAATTATAGCTTAACTTATACCATTTTTCTTAGTATAATTTAACACGTTATAACACGTAATTTAATTATCATTTTAAATGTAAGGTTACAAATCAATAAGGACACTTGAAACATAGTATAACACAACTAAAACTTATTTCTAAACTTCCTATGGTCCTTGAGATCCAACTATTGTTCCTTAATCTCTCAGTATTTCATACTATAGAAATGAATCAAAATATTCTTAAAGTAAGTGATATGCATCAAATTTTGTCCATCATTAATAGTTTGATCCAATCATACCCATTATTACTTAATTTGACCAAAAGTACTCTTATTTCTCACAAAACATAACAAAATAATGAATAAGAACATATTTGGACCTAGACATATCCCATAAGGACATGTTTGGTCTAATTATTTAATCTGTAACTTCATTTATGCAATATTTTGTTAAGTTGCAATTATTAACTAATTTAATTATATTAAGTGTATTTTTCGTCAATCTAAGACATCACATAGAAATATTATGAGTCATTGTAAAACAACTTAACATGTTATACCATGTATGTAGAAATAGCTTTTATGGGTTTGCGATCAATACTAAAAGCATAAGCAAATTATTAGGTATTGCATTTCTTACATGAAATATCATTAACTATTTATTAAAACACAATCTCGAAACTGAAAATAATAGATTATACGACAACATATCTCTTGATTTTATTTAAATGACGTATACTAGTTACTAAGTATAAACCTAAGAACCTTCCGTTAATTTCAATTTTCTAACCTTCCATAAATGACTAATTAAATTGAATCCAGGTAGGATTACTAAAAAAACACAGTGAGTTTCCTTTTTCTGAAAAGCTAATTAATTGAATCCTATAAAAAAAATGGGATTATATAGTACACTATATATATGTGCTCTTAGATTTATCATTAGTTCTCACATTTCTCTCTCTTTTCTTTTTTTTACTTTGTTCTTCTTAGGGTTATTAAGTACAATTTTAGATACTGCAAAAACATGTCAATATAGGTTCATCCAGTTTATTGTATAGAGTTGAATATCATCCATTTCAATCAACAGAATATCTAATGATCGATACACAAACTATTTTCATTAGTTGGGTTTTTTCCATCGGAGGGATAGGGATGTAGCAAGATCAATACCGATGGAAGCTTAAAGCCTGATTTGGGGTTGGCGGGGTTTGGAGGGGTGACACATGATGACCAGGGAAGATGGTTGGGCGGGGCTATATCGAGTCTTATAACGGAGTTATGGGTTATATATGATTATCTAACTCAAGCGAAGAATTACAATTTGAAGAAGGAATCATTTAACTGAGAATCTATTTTTATCAGGATGTAACAAGATCAATCAACTACTCTTTTTTTTGGGACTGATTTAGTATGAAGAGCTTTCATAATTAGGAGTGAAAATCAAATTTTATTAAAAAAAGCTTACTGTTTTTGTTTTCTTCAGATTTGTTGTTTAATTATAGTGTAAAACTTTTCCCAAAAACATGGAAACATGTAACTTCACATAGTATTGATAAGAACTAATTCAAATTAATAAACTGTTAGTCATGTGTTTATAATCCATTACTTGGATATTATCATAAAAAACTTTATTTACTAACGTGACGATATAAATATTTTAACTCAAAGTTCCAAAATATATCTATTGTTAATAAGTAGGCATATCTTTCTTTATAAGTTTTAAATAATTTTTTTTTACAAACTTCAGCATTATCTAAGAGAAAATAAATTTATAAAATGCATCATTAAAATTTTTGAGGAACTAAAACAATTGTTTTACTAGCCTCATGCGGCAAGTTGTAGCAAGAAGACTTGGTAAATGAACTCCTTTCATCACCGATGTGAGATTCCTAATTTTCATTTGTTGGTTTTTTGAGCATTTTAATATTTGTTTATTATTTAAAATTGTCTCATAATTTTTCCATAGGCTTAATAGCCATTCTGCCACAGTAAATATTCATTAGAGGAAATGGGAGTTATGGCATTACAATTGTTGCCGTTGGAGGATTATCCATTTTGATTACCGCAACCTTAGGCATTACTGCCTAATTACTCACTTGTGAATCAATGCCCTTAGGCATTATTACCCTTTATTTGATGGTTACAAAACGTTGGTCCATTGGAAGTTACTGTTAGTGGCAGAAGGTGGTCAACCATGACCACTAATTCTTTTTCATTCAATCTCCATAATCATCCATTATACCTTGTAATCTATGTAATTCCTAAGACGATTATCTTCAGTATTTATTACACCATTTATATTCCTATTCATTGCTAGGAAGACTTCTTCTAGTATAAATAGTGGTGATCTTCATTTGATTTGTGACACACAACATACAAGAAAATATAGAGTGCATAAAAGTTAGTCAAAAAAGAGAGTTCTTATTAGTTGAAGGGATGTGTTCTTTTTGTGGAGCTTTGGACTCAACTCTTGTCCAGAGTTGTTGAGTTATATTTTGTGATTATGTTGTTGTATCCTGGAGGGGACAAGTCAAGAGGACTACTGCTAGACCGGTGAAAATATTTGCTGCAGTGGGCTTGAATCTCCTTAAAGAGAGCGAGATATCCGCTCCTCAGCTTTGAAGAAATTTTATTTCTTCATTTTATTTTCAATTGTAATATTGTAATTATCTTGTAAGTTTTTCACTAACAATTTTAAGGAGATTCAGAATGACTTCAATTGAAAAAACTGCAGATGTCAAGATGGGAGACCTTAACAAGCCATTTCGATTCAATGGTAACCATTTCAAAAGATGGAAGGGTAAAGTGCTTTTCTACTTAACTCTTCTCAATGTTTCTTATGTGTTAACTGAAGAATCCTAATAAAGTTGATGACACCTCCATGGATGATGATGGACTTATTTCTCATCATGAGAAAGTGGAAAAGTACGATGGTGAAGAGGCAAGAAGCCAAGATGCACTTTTACAAAAAGAAGAGAGCAACATCACAACAAAGGTAAATTTAATTACTTCAAATAATGCTACTCTTGAAACTCACAAAAATAATAGTGTTCAATTGAAACAAACCTAAATTTAAGTGTCTAAGCAAAAAGTCATACCAACTTCCCTTGCTTGCGGTGGCGGAACCAAGAATTAAAGTAAGGGGATTAAAAATAATTATGCCAGTGGAATTCGACAACTTCTATATGTACACATAATATATCATTTTACTCAGACAAAATCTCACATAATTTAAGAAAATAGATATAAGCAAATAGCACACTTCGGCAATCCAGGAAAGGCATCTTTATGATACCATTATCAACTTTGCATACAATAAGTAGGAAGAAAATCAGCAAAATTTGGGCATCAAGGATATAAATATAAACTATACGCTACACTTTTTTCAAAGGACTTCAATCTAGGATTTCTACTATATAAATGCAAACAACTTGAACTTTCCATCACAAATAATAATTATTTTTTAAAACCAAAATGGGTCGTTCGATTTTAATTTTCGAGTTTGTGTTTTTTGCTCTAATTATTGCAATTAGTTGTGTTAATGCAATTATCAATTCCCTAATACCATTGTTAAGCATTTGCCATGCAAAGATTTTTTAATGGGAAAGGGTGATATTTGTGGACATTGTTGCAATGATGTTAAGGGGTTAATGAAAATGGTTACTTTTGATAAGGAGAAGCTTCAAAGTATTTGTGAATGCCTCAAGAAAGAAGCTTTGGCTATTGTAGTAATTGAAGAAAGAGCTAAGCAAATACCTTGTAACACATCTTTCTTAGAAAGAGCTAATTTTGGAAAGAACTAAATTAGAAATAGCTAATTTGAGGTTTGTGCAAGTTACACTTCGATTCTGAGTTTTGGGTCAATTTCAAACGACCATAACTTTCAGTACATGATGAGTTAGGTGGCCCATAGGATATCAAATGAAAGATCTTTGAGTCCTCTTTCCAACACCACCAAGTTTTATAAATTTCGAGTTCGGATGAGGGAGATATGCCCATTTGGATTCAGCCTGTCCAATTAAGAAAATTCATCCGAGTTAAGGAGGGATATTTTGGTCTTTTTATTACCCACACCTAGCCTATACATTTTTATTACCCTTTTAGGGGTCTAAAATGATTGAAATCAGTTTTAGTCATTCAAAAGAAGCGTAGGGTTTTGAGGGAAGTTCAAGAAGAGAAAAGATAAAGGATTCAAACGTTCGTTCAAAAAAATTAAGATTTCGCCAAGAACAAATTCTCTTCGACGTATGTAAGCTTTCATAGTGATGGGTTCGTTCACTCACACCAATCATGTGTTTCTTGATTAAATTCCATCCATGAAGATCCATGTATTGAGGTTCATGTATTGAGGTTCTTGATGAGTTTCTTGGAGTTTCGTTCTTAAATCTTTAATATTGGGGTTTGATGAGTTCTTGAGGTGAATTTTATGAGTTTGAGGGTTGTTCCTGAGTAGATTATCATTTACTTATGTTGGGTATTCGAATCTAAGAGAATTTTGAAGAAATCATTCGATTCTAGGTGAATTAGGGCCAAAAATTGAGAAGAAAAATTCATCGAAATGTACTTGGGAAGGGGTGGCATGACACGCCATTGATACGCTAGGGTGCACGGTGCGCCGCACCTGCAGTGCGCCAGAAATGGCGTTCTGAAGTGCAAGGGCTAGCGCCCCGCACCACTCAGTGCACCAGGGTCGTCTGTCCCCACTCCTTTTTCGTTGTTTGTTCGGTATATGTCCTTTTAAAACGTATCCTTACTCTCTTCCTGATTATAACTATCCAACTACATCTAATCATTGAGAAATACGGTATATCCAAATTATAATTCTTGAATTCATATTTCAAATTCAAGATAGAGTTAAAAGTAAAGTTCGAGAGAATTCTTTGAGTCATTTTGAGAATTCTTTTGCAAACTTTTAAAACTTGTTTTAAGACTTGAGTACTTGAGTATGAGGATGAGGAGAGTTGAGTTTTAGTTTTCAAAATGAATATATGGAAACTAAGTATTCCCAAGAGTAAATACTTCTACGTTTAAAATGAGAGGAGACTTTGATTTCCAAATGAGTTCATGAGGAGTTTTGAGCACTATCTCTTTTAAGAGAACCTTTTGAGTAATAATCTCAAAGTTTGAGGATCATGAAATGTTTTTAAACATATGAGCATGAGTTATATTATTGGGAGTAGTATTGAGCACCGATATGGGGATGAGTTCAGACAACTCAAAGTCCTCATAAACTATGTATGCCAACATGGGTAAAGGGTTATACTTTTTAAATGTTTCTGTATTGCTTTTAAGCATAACTTAGTGGATCCACTTTGTCTTATACTTCGGCAAGGTATAAGATAGTTCTGGCAGCGTGGATGATATGTTGTATCATCACATAACTCATAGTGATGGTTGTCGGTTAGAGAATCTCCCAAATAAGAGTAAAAGAGTTATTATTGTATTCTTTTAATACATTGATTATATATTGTTTTAAAAGATTTCTTTAAAATGCATCTTTATTATTGCTTTTATATTGAACTGAGTTGAGCATTTCTGAGTTTGAGTATCTTTGAGTATCCTTGAGTATCCTTGAGTTGAGATGATGTGAGTATGTTCTTTATTTTTTTATCAGGTCAAGCTTATGTTTGTGCTTTAGAGTTCCCTTTGCATTCTTGTACATTCCATGTATTGACGCCATTTGGCCTGCAACTTTTTATGAAGCAAATACAGGAGTTCAGGGTCATCAACATGCGTACCGTTGATACCCCTTGCAGTTCCAGAGTTGCTTGGTGAGCCTCCATTCATTCAGAGGATTTTACTTCTATTTTTAGTTTTGTTAAGATGTCATGGGTCTTGTCCCGACGTCTATCATAGTTATTAGAGGCATCATAGACAATAGTGTTTTGACGAGTCTTTTCCATTTCCATTGTTAAATGTTTGAGACTTGAGTTGCATTTTTTGTGTTAGTTCAATGTTCTTACACATTTCAGAGTTTACTTATCTTAAGACTAATGAGTAAAGTTTTACTTTTGAGTTCATGTATTATTGAGTAAGTCTTCCGCTGAGTATTGAGCCAGACCAAGGGTTCGCTTTGGGACCAATAATAATTCTCGAGTTCCAATTACGTCCAGGGTGTAGGATTGAGGTGTGACAAACTTTGTATCATAGCACAGAGTTCAAGGGTCCTAGGGTTTCTATGAAACCGTGTCTGTAGAGTCTTAGTTATCGGTGTGAAGTACGCCACATCTATAATTAGGAGGCTATGACATTTAGGAACTATCTCACTTCTTTCATACTCTTTTCGTGCGATAGAGTTTAAATCTATAAAAAAATATTTCTAATTTGTGATTGCACGTATCTTTCGGATCATACCTCCACGAAGAGATGTTCGAGGTCATCCTGCTAGGAGGAATGCTGATCCCCAGGATCAAGGGGTCCTCAATGCACCATAAGTGCAACCCCAATGAGAGGTCACTAATGTTGAGTTTTGAGATACTATCTAGATGTTGAGTCAAGTTGTGACTAACCAAGCTGGGAAACATAGAGGGGTTCGACATGATATGGCTGATACATACATAATCTGTGAGTTCTTGAGGATAAATCCTCCAGACTTCACCGGTTTAAGTGTAACTGAGGATCTGCAAAACTTTGTGGAAGAGTTGTAGAAAGTGTTTGAGGTGATGCATGGTGCAGATGCTGAGCGTGTGGAGCTAGATGCATACCAACTCAAGGGTGCTGCTAGGATCTGGTATGACCAATGGATGAAGAGTAGAGCTGAAGGAGAACCAATTGTGAGCTGGCTTGTGTTTGAAAGTACCTTCATGGGGTATTTCTTTCCCCGTGAGTTGCGAGAGGCCAAGGTAAGAGAATTCCTCTCTCTTAAGTAGGAATTCATGAATGTGCATGAGTACTACCTCAAGTTCACTCAACTATCCTGTTATGCTCTAGAGATGGTGGCTGACATGAGGAGCAGGATGAGCTTGTTCGTTTCTGGGTTGTCTCGCTTGTCAATTAAGGAGGGCAAGGCAAATATATTGATAGGGAACATGGACATAGAAAGGCTTATGATCCATGTGCAGCTGGTTGAGGAGGACAAGTTGAGAGATAGAGAGGAGTTCTGCAACAAAAAGGCTAAGACATCAGGTAATAAGTCTGGGCAGCCGAAGATCCGAAATGTGAACCGGTCATCTTTTCAACAAAAGCCAACTGGACCTGCTCCATCATCTGCTAGTGCACCTGCACCAAAGAACAGAGGTGAGTTCAAGAATCATATGTCACAGAACTTCAGAGCTAGAGCTACTCAATCTCAGGGTAGTGTGGCACAAAGGGGCAACTGGACTTCTATATGTGCTAAGTGTGGTATGAACCACCCAGAAGCGTGTTGTGATGGCTCCACTGGTGGCTTCAAGTGTGGGCAGACAGTTCACTTTATGAGAGAGTGCCCTAAGAACATATAGGGTAATGGTAATGGGGAAATAGAGCCCAATATTCTTCAGTGGCTCCAACAGACAGAGATGCACATAGAGGAACTACTTCAAGGACAGGCAGATGAGCAAACCATCTGAATGCTGTCACGAGTCACCAAGAGCAAGAGAATTCACCCGATGTTGTCACTGGTATGATCAAAGCCTTTACTTTTTATGTATATGCATTGCTAGGATCGATCCTGGTGCGAGTCTATCTTTTGTGACTCCATAAATTTCTATGAGATTTGATATTCTTCCTGTGCGACTTCTTGAGCCCTTCAGTATTTCTTCACCTGTTGTGAGTTTAGTCTAGCTGGGAGAGTTTATCGTGATCGTACCATTTCTATCAATCAGAAGGAAACCATGGCTGACTTAGTTGAGTTAGACATGGTGGACTTTGATGTTATTATAGGAATGGTTTGGCTTCATGCTTGTTATGCCTCAATTGATTGTAGAACTCGAGTAGTTTTCCTAATGAGCCAGTTATAGAGTGGAGGAGTAGTTTAGCAGTGACTAAGGGTCATTTTATTTCATACCTTAAGCCTAGAAAGTTAGATTCCAAGGGGTGCATCAATAACTTAGTCCAAGTTAATGACTCTAGTGTTGAGACACCACCTATTCAATAAGTTCCAGTTGTGAGTGAGTTTCCAGAGGTCTTTCCAGATGATCTTCCCGGAGTCCCTCTTGAAAGAGAAATCAACTTTGACATAGATATTCTTCCTGATACTCTACCTATTTCTATTCCTCCATATAGAATGGCTCCAACTGAGTTGAAAGAGTTAAAAGAGTAGTCGAAAGACCTTCTTGATAAAGATTTTATTCGACCCAGTGTCTCACCTTGGGGTGCTCTGGTTTCTTTTTTAGGAAGAAAGATGGTTCTCTTAGGATGTTTATTGATTACCGCCAATTGCACAAGGTTACTATAAAGAATAAGTATCCTCTTCCGAGAATTGATGATATTTTCTATCAACTTGTGGGTGACACTTGCTTTTCTAAGATAGACCTTAGATCTGGATATCATTAGTTAAGAGTAAGGGAAAGTGACATCCCGAAGATAGCATTTAGGACCCGTTATGTTCATTATGAGTTTCTAGTTATGTCTTTTGGCTTGACTGATGCTTCTGCAGGCAGATTTTTTCAAGTCTATTGGGATATTGTAGGTTCAAACATCATAAGAATGGTGCATGAGTTCTTTGCTGGTAACACTCTACCAAAATTTATAACTCATTCTAATTTGATCCTCATACCTAAGAAGAACAATGTTCAAACCTTCTCAAATATGAGGCCTATTAGTTTGAGTAGTTTTGTAAATACGATTCTGTCCAAAATCATCCATGATAGACCGGAGAATATCCTTCCAAAGTTGATATCTTATAATAAGTCTGGTTTTGTCAAAAAGAGAAGTATTGTCAAAAATGGTCTTTTGGCTCAGGAGTTGGTAACAAATATCACCAAAAGAGGAAAGCCTGCTAATGTTGTCATAAAGCTAGACATGGATAAAGCGTATGATAGAGTATCATGGTTTTTCCTTATGAAAGTACTAAGGAAGATGGGTTTTTGTGAGAGATTTGTAGATATGGTTTGGAGGTTGATCTGTAATAATTACTACTCTATTTTGCTGAATGGTCAGTCATATGGTTTTTTTACTCTACTAAGGGAGTGAAGCAAGGAGATCCTCTCTCCCCAACCCTTTTTATACTATCAACATAGGTTCTTTCTAGAGATCTTAATTCCTAATTTGATGATCCCCAATTTATAGGATATGGGATGCCTAAGTGGAGTGCAAATTTGAATCATTTAGCATATGCATATGAAACAATCATTTTTGCTTCAACCCATGATTATTCTTTGGGGAAAAATCATGATTGTCTTGCAAGATTATGAGAAGCAATCTAGGCAAAAAGTGAACAAAGAGAAAAGTTTTTTCAATTTGCACCAAAATGTAGCAGTTGGGATTTCACTTCAAGTGGAACAATGTACAAGAATGAGTAGAGGTTCTTTTCCTTTGAAATATTTGGGGTGTCCTATCACTCATTTGAGAAAAAAATAAAGAACACTTCACTGAGTAAGAGGGAAACTTCAAGCATGGAAAGGAAAGATGCTTTCATTCTGTGGTAAAAAAGTTCTTCTTACTAGTGTTTTTGAAAGCATCCCTATTTACGTTCTTTCTGTTATCACACCTCCTAAATGTGTTATTAAGGAATTGCACTGGATTTTTGCTAAGATATTTTTGGAGTAATAAGGAATCAGGTAGAAGTAAGCATTGGGCTGACTGGATTAAGGTTCGTTAGCCAAAACAGGAAGGGGGTCTAGGCTTTAGATCTATGCTTGATGTTTCTCAAGAAATATATTCTTAACTGTGGTGGAGATTTAGGACACAAAATTCTTTGTGGTCTAACTGCTTATGGAATAAGTATTGTAAGAAACAAATTCCTACTTTGGTACAATGTAAAGGGGGATTTCAGGTTTGGAAATACATGTTGGAAAATAGAGAGCGCTTAGAACAAAACTTGTGGTGGGAACCTAAAGGAGGTACTTCTAATATGTGGTATGATAACAGGACCAATCTTGGTCCCTTATACTTTTGATAGTTTTATGTGTACACTTGTCACCCTATGCGAGACATTCGAGAAATCTTAACAGAAGAGGTTGGAATTTTGTTGCTTTACAAGTTGCCTTACCTGAGTATGTTGTGGAGCATATCAAAATTAATTTTTTATATGTGCATCAAGGCAAAGAAGCAGATAAACCTTGGTGGACTAAGTCTAGTACATGAAAATTTAGTGTTAAAAGTGCTTGGGAGTTGTCGAGACAAAAGGCAGACATGAATGAGGATTTCAAACTCTTATGGATTAAGGTATTGGCATTTAAGCTCCCCTTTCTAACTAGAAGAATTTGAAATGGTAAAGTTCATGGTGCAAGTTTAATGCACTCTTGGAATCCTACCATTTCTCTGGATCGCACGTGTTGTTCTATTTCGGTGGAGGAGACTCTTGAGCAGCTTTTCCTAAAAAGTAAGCTAGCTTTCACAATCTGCGACCATTATTTTAGAGCTGTTGCTCTCTTAGGTCCTATGCTTAATTTGAAACAGACTATGAGAAAGTCGTGGTCTTCTAAAAGTAGTTATAAAATTCAAGTAGTTTTTCAAGTTGTACCCATTGTCATTTTTTGGTGTTTCTGGAAGAGAAGGAACACTATTTTACATGGAGGCTCATTCTCATAAACAAAGGTCATTTGGGAGATTAATGACACTATTATGAAGATGATTAAAATAACATTCAAAAGAGATACTTGAAGGAACAGTTGGTCGGATATCATTACTGGTCTACAAGGGCATGGTAATACCTATAACATTAACATTGTTACATGGATCCCTCCCCCTACTAATTGGGTGAAATGCACTGTAGATGATGCATCTAGGGGTAATCATGGACCTAGCTCTGCAGCCTTTTGCATTAGAGATTACTCTGGTTCATTGATTATGGCTAAGGGATTCAAGATACAAGATACCTCTAATTTGGTAGCTGAAGCTAGAGCTATTAGGGAAGGATTGTTTTTATGTAAGGAACATCATTTATTAATGTCATTATTGAAACTGATTTTATGGCAATGGCACATATTTTGGAAGGGAGGTGGGATGTGAGTGTGACGTTGGAGGTCAATTCCATAAACTGTTTGAGGAGATCATTATCAGTGAGAGTACACCATATCTTTCGAGAAGGAAATAATCTTGCAAATTATTTTGCTAACCTAGTTTTTGATATTGCAAGTGATTATCAATTCATCCATTTCCAAGACACTTCTATGGAAGGGCGGATAATTCTAAACTTGGACAAGAGTGACCCTCCTCACATAAGACGAAGACTAGTACATTGAATCAATACACTGATAACATATTTATGCAAAGTACTAGTTCTGGTAGAAATAACAAGAAGTCAGTTGTTAGTATCTATATTCGTTAACTATTGTCTGAAATAATTTCGTATTGGTTTGAGTATTTGCACCTGGTAAGAGCTTTGAGGTGTTCTCCTAATACCAAATCAGGACATTGGTTTTGATGGAAGGTAACCTGAGACTCCAATTTTTCTTTGTAATCATCAAAATTTCCCATGATTTCACATACTAAAAGTTGTGACTTTCTCGCCCAATCTTGATCTCAGATGGTGGTATTAGTCTCTTGAGACTCAACCCATTGGGATCTAGAAAGGAAAAGAAATTGTGATTAATGGTAGTAAAACACAATTTTCTTAGCTTATGGTCGAAATTAAGGATCTAGTGGCATCTTTACAGAAGTTACATCAAGGATACATTTATAAGTTTGAAGAATAGAGAGGATGATACATATGAAACGAAAAGTTAGATACAATGCCTGGTCTAACTTGGCTATAGATCAGATCTTTGAAAATTGGGAACTGCCATGGATATTGCTTTGTTTTGATTTACCTCAAATACTAGAAGAAACAAACTTGAAGAATTCCGACCTGAATGAGCTCACACGTTGATGGGGGTTCCATTTGGATGTGCTGAAGTTGGAAGGAACCAACAAGGAGAGCACAAATCTGGTGGATGAAGATGACTTTCACATTTCCAGATATTTTCTTGGCCTCTTTTATTATTCTTCCCTTTTGTTTTGTTTTTTATTTCTTCTTTTGTTATGATCTTTTGGACTTTTTGATTTTCATCAATGAAAAAAGGGGTCGTTGAGCCCTCTTTAAATTAAAACAAATTGTTTAAATTCGAAATCAATACCTTTTAGAGAAGTAAAAACTTGTGTGAGTGTATTCTTTAAGCCCTTTGACACCTAATTTGCTTGACTTCGGACCCGCAACGTTTGATTTTATTAAAAGAAGAAAATTTGGGGAATAATAAAATTTAGATAAAAGGAAGAAGGTGGATGAAATGGCGGAAAAGAGATTTATATGATGGAATATGGGAATTTGAAGGGTTGTAAATAGATGTGAAGGGGTGGGAATGGGGAGGATTAATGGTTTGTAACGGTTGGTTAAAAAAGGGAAATGGTGGATGTTTTAAAAGGATGAAAGGTTTTATTGAAATAGGTTGTGGGTCGGGTCAAATTTATTAACAGACTTGGACCGACGAATCCCCGTCGATGGTCCGTAGTTAAAACTACGATCAGTTTATGGGTGTCGTCGTTCCCCTCTATACTTGGAGAATTTTAGAATACATACTTGGGGATCTACATATAACATATATGACCCCCGTCAATGGAACGATGGACCATCTATGTGAACTGTAGACCCTCTACACCAGCAAGTGTTTTTAGATTCTTCGTTGCTTTCCTGCACACATAGCAAACAATAGGACTTCCTTTTTGAATTTTGTTGACTCTTTTTGAACAGGTACCCTATACTACCCTAATCTAGCCAATAATAAGAATAAATAAAACATAAAACTCAATAGAAAATCCTTACAAATCCTACAAATCACAAAAAAATTCCTAAAATTGTCTAGATTTTATATCTTGGGTTGCCTCCCCGTAGTGTTTGATTTAACATCACGGCACGATGCTCACCCCCTTGATTACTCAGACTTCATCAAGGTCCCACTCTTCGATTACCCCTTTGACCTCTTCCGGTTGGCCAAGTAGACTTTGATCCTTTGACCATTCACCTTCAATCTTGTTCCTTCCTCATTATCAAGTTCAACCACTCCGTTTGAAAATACTTATACCACTTTGAATAGCCCCATCCATTTCGACTTAAGCTTGCTAGGAAACAAGTGCAACCTTGAATTGAAAAGTAGTACTGAATCACCAGGAGAAAATTCACGATTTTCAATCTTTTGATCATGGTACCTCTTTTTTTTTCATTTTTTACAAGGCTGAACTTTCAAATTCTTTTAAATGACACTCATCGATTTCATTCAACTCATTTAATCATTAACTTGATGCGGCATCCAAATCTAAATTTAGCTTCTTTAGTGCCCACATCACTTTGTGCTCTAACTCTACAGGCAAATGACAAGACTTCCCAAAAACAATTTGGTAAGGGTACATACCTATAGGAGTCTTGAATGAAGTGTGATAGGCCCATAGAGCATCATCAAACTTTCTTGACCAATAAGCTCTATTCACATTCACAGCCTTTGCAAGGATCTACCTAATCTCTCTATTTGGCACTTCAACTTGCCCACTAGACTGCAGATGATACAAAGTTTTGATGCTGTGGCAAACACCATACTTCTCAAGGAACCCCTTGAACAACCTATTACAAAACTGGGAACCTCCGTCGCTAATAATCACCCTTGGTGTACCAAATTTAGAGAAAATACTCTTTTTCAGGAATGTGGTGACACTTTACCCTTCATTGTTTGAAAGAGAAATAGCTTCAACCCATTTATACATATAAGCAACTGCTATAAGTATGTACTTCATTCCATTTGAGCTCAGTAACAGATCCATAAAGTCAAGACCCCAAACATCAAACAACTCAATCACTAGCATATGAGTCATTGGGAGTTTTTGCTTCCTTGAAATACCTCCTTCTCTTTGACAGCGATCACAAGACTTGGAGAAATCATGTGCATCTTGGTGAGTAATAGGATAATAATATCCACACTGCAAGATTTTGTGAGCAATCCGGGTACCACTATAATGTCCACCAACAGGAGACGAATGACAAGCTTCCAATATACTAAGGCTCTTCCCTGAAAAACTTCTTCACATCTGACATGAACTTTCTTCTTTGGTGGAATGACAAATCAAAAGGAACCACTTCGCTTGCGAAATAATTGGCGAAATCTGCAAACCAAGGGATAAGATCAAAAGAAGCAGCCAATACCTGTTCGTTGGGGAACATATCATTTCTCTCAACTCCATCAGTTAAATTCATCAATTCCTCCTCTTCTAATCTAGATAGGTGATTAGTCACTTGGTTTTCTGTTCCTTTTCTGTATGTCACTTCAAAATTGAACTCTTGCAGCAACAATACCCATTGAATCAGTCTTGATTTTGCATCCTTCTTCGCCATAAGATACCTCAATGCCGAATGATCAGTATTCACAATGACTTTAGTGCCAAGTAAATAGGATTGAAATTTCTCAAACGCAAAGAACACATCAAGCAATTCCTATTCAGTCATCGTATAATTATTTTGAGCAACATTCAAAGCTTTGATTGCATAGTAAAAGGGTTGAAAAATCTTCTCTCGCCTCTTCCCTAATAAGATGCAAAGTGCCAGCCCACTCGCATCACACATAACTTCGAACAGTTGACCCCAATCCAGTGAAATAATGATCGGTGTGGAAGCCAACTTTTCTTTCAACCTCTCTAAAGCTCTCAGATAAGCATCATCAAACTCAAATTTTGTCACCTTTTTGAGAAATTTGCACAATGGTTATGCAATTTTTTAGAAATCTTTAATAAATCTCCTATAAAAGCTTGCATGCCCTAGAAAATTTCTAACGCTTTTTATAGAGATGGGTGGTGGCAATTTTTCAATCACCTCAACTTTTGCTCTATCAACCTCAATGCCCTTTCGAGAATTCTTATGGCCCAGAACTATACCCTCTTTCACCATGCACATCGTTTCAGTATATCACTCAAGTGTACCAAACAATCTTCAGACAAGTCACCAACCACCAAGAAATCATCCATAAAAATATCTATCGTTTCTTCCACCATATAAGAAAATATAGACATTATTCAACTTTGAAAAATTGCTTATGCATTACACAACTCGAATGGAATCCTTTTGAAAGCAAAAGTCCCATAAGGAAAAGTGAAAGTAGTCTTCTCTTGGTCTTCTGGAGCTATGGAGATCTGATTGTAGCCCAAACACCTATCTATCAAACAATACCAACCCTTTCCAGCAAGATGATCTAAGATTTTGTCCATGAACTCTATTGGGAAGTGATATTTCTCAGTCCATGTATTCAACTTGCGATAATCCATGCTAAATATCCTACTAGTAACCGACCTCATTGGGACAAACTCATTCTTTGCGTTGGGAACCATTGTGATTCCTCCCTTCTTTGGCACATATTGAAAAGGACACACCCAACTACTACCAGCAATCGAATAGACTACTCCAGCATCTAACCACTTCATAATCTCCTTCTTCACAACCTCTTCCATCGGCGGATTCTGTCTCCTTTGGTACTCAATACTTGCTTTACTATCCGGCATAAGTTGAATCTTGTGAGAACAGATACCCGATGGAATACCAATAATGTCAGTAATGGTCCATCCTATGTCTCTCTTGAATTTTTGTAGCACCAATATTAACGCCTCTACTTGCCTTTCATCCAAGTTAGCAGCAATAATAAATGGTAAAGCACTATTTTAGCCCAAGAACACATACCGCAAATGAGATGGAAGAGATTTTAGCTCCAATGTTGGAGGCTCATCAATAGAAGGTTTTGCAGGCGGAGTGTCTCAATTCTTCAAATCAAGATCCAGTTTCTTTGGCTGGCGATGAGCAAAGCTCATCTCATTAAGTACAGCCACTAACTCATCATATTCCTCAATACCATCTCCATCAAAATTCATGATCTCAGCAGCTAGCGCTTCAACACCTAGTCTCTCTTAAATAGACACCTTCAGTTTTACCTCAACAATATGGTTCACCAAAGACACCGACTTAAGATCACTCTGATGCTTCATTGATTTGCAGATATTGAAGGTCATTTCTTTATTGTTCAATCAGAACTTCGTCTACGTTCTTTCCATATCAACTAAAGCACGCCTAGTAGCAAGGAACAATCTCCCTAGAATGATGGGTACTTCAAAGTCAACCTTACAATCAAGTATCACAAAGTTTGCTGGAAAGATGTACACCTCAACTTTCACAAGGACATCTTGAAGCACCCCAATCAATTTCTTCATAGTTCGACCAGCCATAAGTAGCCACATTGTAGTCAGTTTGGGGGCTCAGCATCAAGATGACACCTTATGAGGCTTTGTACGGTCAGAAATGCAGATCCCCTATTGGCTGGTTTGAGGTAGGTGAGTCAGGGTTGGTTGGACCCAACATTGTACAACAGACAATGGACCGAGTTAAGCTCATTCAAGAACGTTTATTGACTGCTCAAAGTCACCAAAAGTCATACTCAGATGTACGGTGAAGAGATTTAGAGTTTTGTGTTGATGATTGGGTATTCTAATAAGTCTCACCTATGAAGGGTGTTATGAGATTTGGAAAGAAGGGAAAGCTTAGTCCAAGATTCATTGGGCCATACTGGATCCTTCGGAGGATAAGACAAGTGGCTTATAAGTTAGAGTTTCCATCGGGGCTAGAAGTGGTTCATCCGATATTCCATATAACAATGATATGGAAGTGCATTTGAGACCCTTCTAGGGTTTTCCCTCTTAAGGATGTTCAGATCACAAAGGAATTGTCCTATGAGGAAACTCCAGTTGCAATATTAGATCGACAAGTTCGAAGGTTGAGGACCAAAGATGTGGCTTCCATTAAACTACTGTGGAGAAACAAAAATAGGGAAGAGGTGACATGGAAAGACGAGGATGGCATGAGATCCAGATATCCTCCATTGTTTTAGATCCCACAGTGGTAAAAATATCAATCTTGATTAGTACAGTGAGGTAGGATACCCATTTAGTTTTTTTTATTGTTGCTTATTATTATTATTATTATTATTATTGTTGTTGTTGTATTTTGCTCGTACTATTATTGCGGAGCTATGGTGTTTAGCTATTTGTACCGGATGGTGAGGTGCTTAGGTTGGAATCTTCTGTATTTCAGGTTCCTAGATATTATGGGTATAGAGGACACTTTGCCAAACTTTTGGAGACTAGTAAGGACTTAACCGCGTGGTTTAGATTTTTCAGTCGAGGACGAATGTTTCTAAGGGGGGAGGATGTAATACCCCGACTTTCTGGAACTCTAATTTAACTCGTACCTTCGTAGAAAGACAAAGAGGGTGAGTAATAAATTAAGAATGATGTGGTATGTCATATTTTATGTGTTCAAGGGTTGTATCTCAAGTTTTGAAGTTAGGTGTAACACTCCAAAAAATAGTCGGTTAACCTAATGACCACGACCACCCTCACGACTCGTGGTGGGGACCATGAATCGTGGTGTGGTTCGTGGTAGCCTAGGTAGTGAGCTCCCAAAATCGGCCCAAAACAGGCTCTCCTTCACAAGCCACTTCACGGCTCGTAGAGAAGAGTTGGGTGTGTGAGGGTGGCATGCAAGTGGCCTAGCCACTGCCTCAAGGTTCACAAAAGGGACCACGACCAGTGGTCTTGACCACGGCTCGTGGAACCCTTCGTAAAAATACTTTGGGCGTATGAGCTTAAGGCACCAAGTGCGTAGCCACTGCCTCAAGTCCATGAGTGGGACCACGGCTCGTGGGGCCCCTCGTGGAACTCGGGCAGGGTCATTTAATTGAGGGTTAAATAGGTCTTTTCCTTTTAATGTCCTATTAAAGTGAGGTCGTTTTGGGTAAGTTTAGGGTCAATATATAAGTTCTTTTTAAGTAAAATTCACCGAAACTAAGTTATTTTTCACAAACACGCAAATCAAATAAAAAAGTTCATCTTCTACACAATATTTCTCTCTCTAAAACTCAAGGAAGAAGAAGAGTAAAAGTGGAGCTAGGGCTTGAAGAATCAAGGATATTTCACTCAAATTCTTTGAAGAATCATTACTAAGGTATGGTAGTCTTTCATCCTTGGATAATTTCCATCGAAGGAGTCCAACCAAATTCAATTTCAAAACTAGTAAATTCCCCAAAGTTAGGGTTTATCTTCAATCTTGTGGGTTCTTTCCAAAAACATTTTTAAATGGTTTATTTATGATGGATTATGATAGAATTGATGATTTATGATGAATTCCCCCAAGAACCCATTAAATCCCTAATTTCCCAAATTTGGATCTTATGATATGAATTGTTGATTCTAGAAGGATTGATATGACATTATGCTTATTATAGTTGGGTTACTTGAATCATGCTATAATTCATGTCTATTTTACTAATTGTGAATGTGTTGATGGCTTGTGTCCTTGAAAGGCAAGATATGTGAATTATGCATGATTATGAGGGCTATGTAAGGGCCATAAGAACACTTTGAGAGTAAAGAGAATATGATCATGATCTAGTTATTTTTGTGTTGGGTTGTTAATCCTCATAAACACATTTATGTATGAATATGCTATGATGTGAAAGGTTTGTCACATATGATGATTCTAAGGTTGGAAGACTAATCTCACCTAATGACTCTATGAGCTTTAGCATGAGTTATATTGGCTTGAGTGTCAAGACATTCATCCATAATTATCAATTTAAGTCAAGACTTAATATGAACTCGATGGGAATTATGCTTAGCACCGAGTTGATATTGTGAATGAGATGGAAGCTCCTCCATTAATAGAGGGCGGGTTTCTAGAAGAAGTCTCATGAAATGGAAGCTCCTCCATTATTAAAGGGTGAGTTTCTATTAGCAATCTCCTTACCCCATAAACTATGTGCCCACATAGGTCTACATCTAGTTGATCCACCTAAGCTAAGAGTATGGTTCTACCTTAGGCAAGTAGGACAACCCTTTTTCGGTGTGGGGTAGAAACTGGATTCCATGTTATCTCACATGGTCTATGTCGGTTAAGGATTAATCCCTAAATATGTTAATATGAACAAGAAGATGATTTATAGACCATAGCTACTCAAAAAGCTTTACTTAGTATGAGTAGGAGTATGGGATCTTACTCATGCATTGCACAAGTAGACTTTAAGGGTACTTAAGATATGTTGCCACTATGAGATGATGATTTATGTATTATGGTATGGTTTATGACTTATGATTTCAAATGTTTGCATGATGAGTTCAAACTTGGTAAAAAGCATGGTTTTCAACCAAAATGTCCTTTTAGTGTATTTCAATGATTTCTTACATGACTATCATACTTAGTGCATTTTAGTGCTAACCCATATTTTTTCTACATTTTTCTATAAGTGTAGGTTCCGATATTTCAGGTGATCTCTTTCTTGTGTAAAAGCTTGGAGCGACTATTCTCCTAGCTAGTGGTGAGTCCTCATGGATCTGAGGACGAGTGATATCTTGTTGTTCCTTTTATTTCATTGTTTTAGACTTTTGGATTCCTATTGTAAGGGTTGTGATCCTATTTGAGACTTCAATTGTAATAGATGGCTAAATGAGAGAATGTCTAGACTTTCGCTTTGCTTTTATGAAATATTTCTTAAGACTTAAAAGTGTGTTTTTACTATTCATTGTTCTATACTTATGTTATGATATGCTAAGTGGCTTACATGGTGCCTTTTGGGGTCCTATGTGCCATGTTACGTCTAGGGGGTACCCTTGGGTCGTGAAAAACTTCGTAATCAGAGCAAAAGGTTTAGAATGATTCTAGGATGATGTCTCATAAGCCACATCTAGTAGAGTCTTGTTCATGAGTGTGAAGCGTGCCACATTTATGAGTGAGATGCTATAAGATGCATTTCACTTCTTTCATTACTCTTAAGTCGTGCCATAGAGTTTAACTCTATAAAGTCTTCCTTCTAATCCTTCTCCTGTGTCACCAGGAAATGAATACACGAAGGGCTAACACAAGAAAGGTGGAAGAAGAGAATGTGAATCAAGGAGTTCCTTAAGGTAATCAAGCTCCTCAAGATAACTAAGCCCCAACTAATCCTCCGGCTATGACAAATGTGAAGGTTAGGTTGGCCCTTGTAACATTGGCTCAAGCTATGACGGCCCAAGCCAATAGAGATGTTGGGCCCCATGTGAACCCTAATGTGAATACCATGGCTTCTAGATTGAGGGATTTTACAAGGATGAACCCTCCCATGTTTTTTAGTTCCAAAGTTGGAGAGGATCCTCAAGAATTTATGGAAGAGGTTTACAAGATAATTGAATCCATGGGCGTGACTTCTGTAGAGAAAGCAGAGCTAACCACTTATCAATTGAAAGGTGTGTCCCAAGTATGGTATACTCAATGGAATAGGAATAGGCCGGTTTGAGCGGGTCCCATAGATTGGGAGGTGTTCAAGAAGGAATTCCTTGATATGTTCCATCATACCCCGAGACTACCCCCGAGATGCGGACACAGGACCTAGGACCACAAGTGATCCCAAGCTAACCCTGCTGGCATGATCATCAGTATACTAAAGATAATAAACTGTTGTGGAAGCTAAATCATAATTAAAATGAAAAGATGGGGAATACCCATATACTATAACTGAGATAAATAATACTGATGAGTTTAATACAAAGAAGATATTAACTCAATACTAAGATGAATCTAACTATGTCTGAAAATAGCCTCTAACTGACTAGAAATGCTGGGACAGGCCCCAGCCAAGTCTAGCAAAACTGAAACTAAAGGACTAAAAATACTGGAAAAAAACTCATGACTATCGTCCTCAGAGAATGAGGACTCACCACTGATTCTGCTGAACTGGAGATCGGGAACCGATCTAAGCGTGATCTAGATCCTGAGAACCTGAACCTACATCATGAGAAGATGTAGCGCAGAGTATGCGTCAGTACTTGAAAGGTACTGAGCATGCATGATAGAATACAACTGAAATAACATATAACTGAACAAAGAAAATAAGCAATGATATAATCTGAACATGATATAGATACTGACTACTGAGATAACTGAATGCAGTGAACAATTTATACATGCTGAAACTGAATACTGAATATTTTGATAAATGGTCAATGCAATAGGATCTGACTGAACTGTGGGAGCTACTAATAACCGATAATAAAACCACATGAGCTAAATGTGGAGTCCGATGTATACTCCCCATCGAGAGGACCCAATATACCCTGCCAGAGGTATAGAGGCATACTGGCGTAATCACTGAAATGATGCCCACAGAGGGGACTTACAACCTACATGGCTAGTAGTTCTGGCACTATTTGGGTACGCTGAACCCTAGTCCAACTCGGTATTATGCTATTCCTAATGGATTAAGTAATTAACACATTATGACTGAATTTTTGTAAGTTACTGGATAGCTCGAACTGAACATGCAAACTGAGAATGCAACAATTAAACTGATATTGATGCATTAATAACTGAGGCATGTATAACCGAATAACTGAAATATCTGACCTAGCATGTGTAATTCAAGAACTAAAGAAATACATAGCTAGGGTTCTGGAATTCATGTAATAAAGTGAATATTAACATACTAATCTGATTTGGATCATTCTAACAGCTAAGAACCCAATAATTCTAACATTCAAGAAACCCTAGGTCTAGTCATAATAAGGGAATCAAGAAACTGACTGAAAACTAGGGACCTATGGGTGAAAGGAACCCACTAGTGAAATCCCACATACCTAGTGACGAATTCCATGGAGAAATCTTTCGATTTCGGGGATGGAACTGATGGAACCTTGCTGCGTTCTTGAACTACGGTTCTTGACTTCTTTCTCCTCTTAGCATTCTAATTTTTCTAAGTTTGATTAATGATTTGACTTAGGTAAGTTCTAGTTATGTTTCTAGGCTTAAACTGACTAAACCCTCATAATTTAGGGTCTAAACGATGTAGCTTAAGGGTCCAACACATAAGGAAAAGACCAAACGACCCCTGACTTAAAATCTGTTGAAGCGACCTACAGACTGATCGACGATCAATCGATGGATCCATGATCCGTCTTGGCAGTCCGTCGATGACTTTAGAGACCAGGTTCTGAGTGCCTCGACCTACAGACTGATCGACGATCCATCAATAGATTCATGATCCGTCAAGTCAGTCCGTGGGTCATGCCTTAGAATGGTTTTTGTCTGAATTTCTGGGGAGGGTTACAGATGCGAACCACAGATCACCAGCACGGGTCGTGGGTCACCCTACGGTCCGTGGGTGGCAACTGTGGGTTGCACCTGCAACTTCTAGAAATCTGCATTGAGTTCTATTTTTGGATACGGGGTGTTACAGGTTCTTTTCCCGAGAGATGAGGGAAGTTAAGGTGGAAGAATTTATCAACCTTCGTCAAGGAAGTATGAGTGTTCAAGAATATTCTCTAAAGTTTACCAAATTGTCCAAGTATGCTCCAACTATGGTGGCAGATCCTAGGGATGAGATGAGTAGGTATGTGACGGGTGTATCCAAGGTGGTAAGAAAAGAATATCGTATGTCAGTGCTCCTTCATGATATGGATATCTCGCGTCTTATGGTGTATGCCCAAAAAATGGAGGATTAGAAACTCCAAGGCAACAATGGGGAGGTGAAAAGGGAAAGAACCGGTGATGGGAACTTCTCCAATGCTAAGTCCGATGGACAAGGTCGACAAAGGTTCTCCAACTAAGGCTCCTATAGTGCTTCTCAAAGGGCCAACAATGATAGGGTTTCCAACCCTAAACCTCAAGGAGGTAATAGCGGTGGTTCTTATGTTGCTAAGCCTATATGTGCTAAATGTGGTAGAAAACATGAAGTAAAAATGCTTAGTTGGCTCGAATGGGTGCTATCGTTGTGGAAAGAGTGGCCACAAGATGAGAGATTGTCAAACACTTGGTGCAAGAAATGAGGACAAGCAAACTCTTCCAAGCGGTTCAAACTCCAATACCTAAAAGGAAAACTGCTTTTATGCTCTCCAATCCCGAGGTGACCAAGAGAGCTCTCTGGAAGTGGTGATCGGTATGTTACAAGTCTTTTCTATTGATGTTTATGCTTTGTTATATCCTGGTGCCACTTTGTCCTTTGTTACACCTCTTGTGGCTACGAAGTTTGAAATACTCCCCGAAGTGTTAGTAAAGACTTTTTCGTTTCTACCCTGGTTGGTGACTCGGTAGTTGCATAAAGAGTCTATAGAAGTTGTCCTATTTCTTTGTCTCACAGAGTTACCTTGGTGGATTTGGTAGAGTTAGCTATGCTTGATTTTGATGTGATTTTGGGTATGGAATGGTTGCATGCATGTTATGCCTCTATAGATTGTAGGACCCGGGTGGTCAAATTCCAATTCCCAAATGAGTTTATTTTAGAATGGAAATGGGGGAATTCTATCCCTAGAGGTCAATTTGTTTCTTGTCTCAAAGCTAGGAAAATGATCTCCAAAGGATGCATTTACCATTTTGTTAGGGTGATGGATATTGAGTCTGAAACCCTATCTCTAGAGTCGATCCCCATGGTGAATGAATATCCAGAAGTCTTTCCCGATGACTTGCCCGACATTCCTCCCGAGCGGGAAATAGATTTTTACATTGACCTTTTGCTGGATACGCAACCTATCTCCATTCCTCCCTATAGAATGGCTCCGGCCGAGTTGAAAGAGTAACTCAAGGATTTATTAGATAAGGGCTTTATCCAACTGAGTATCTCTCCTTGGGGTGCTCTGGTATTGTTTGTTAGAAAGAAGGATGGGTCTCTTAGGATATGCATCGATTATCGTCAATTGAACAAAGTGACCATTAAGAATAAATATCCCCTTCCGAGAATTCATGACTTGTTTGATCAACTTCAAGGGGTTAGCTAATTCTCCAAAATAGATCTTCATTCAGGTTACCATCAACTAAGGGTGAGAGGGGTTGATATTCCCAAGACGACCTTTAGGACCCGATATGGTCACTATGAATTTGTGGTTATGTCATTTGGGTTGACAAATGCCCCGACGACATTTATGGATTTGATAAATAGAGCACTTCAACAATATCTAGATATGTTTGTGATAGTGTTTATTGATGATATCTTGATCTATTCGAGGAGTGAGAATGAGCATGTTGACCATTTGAGAATTGTGTTACAAGTTCTTAAGGACCAAGAACTCTTTGCAAAGTTTAGCAAGTGTGAATTTTGGTTGAGGTCTGTAGCTTTCCTTGGTCATATTGTGTCAAGCAAGGGTATTGAGGTAGATCCTAAGAAGATGGATGTGGTCAAGAGTTGGCCTAGACCGCTAACTCCTTCCGACATTAGAAGCATTTTGGGTTTGGCCGGTTACTATAGGAGGTTTGTTGAGGGGTTTTTCTCCATTGCTTCTCCGTTGACGGCTTTGACTAAAAAAAAGCTAAGTTTGAGTGGTCGGAGGCTTGTGAGAAAAGCTTCCAAGAGTTGAAAGATAGACTTACTTTCGCTCTGGTGTTGACCTTACAGGAGGGTAACTATGGTTTTGTTGTTTATTGTGACACCTCTAGAGTGGGATTGGGAAGTGTGTTCATGCAACATGGCAAAGTGATTGCCTATGCTTCAAGGCAACTTAAGGTACATGAGAAGAATTACCCGACCCATGATCTTGAATTAACGGCGGTAGTGTTTCCTTTGAAAATATGGAGACATTACTTGTATGGTGTCCATGTAGATTGTAACACACCATATTCTACGTGTACTAGTTCTTTTTATATGACGCTTATACATTGCCCTGTGGTATAGTTATAGACTCAGTTTCCTATGCGATTAGTGATAATAGAATTGGTTTAAAGTGAACTATATGTAGATATTAATGCGACCCAATTAAGTTGAAATCGATGGAAGTATTTAAACTTGAGATCATAAGGTTGTATTTGAGTCTAAAGTTTAAATTGACATAGCGTATATAAGTTTTAAGTTAAGTTAAAGGTATTAAGGTCTACATGGAATAAAATATTGAGGTGCTTGCTTGACTTAACTAAGCCAGTAGATGACAAGTAGGTGCATAATCTACTTTGTCTTATTGACCAGCCCAAAGGACCAAGTAGGTGCATCACGTACTTTAACTTATTGACCAGCCCAAAGGACCAAGTAGGTGCATCACCTACTAAGACTCTTTTGACCATGTTATTGGGACAAGTACACTACCACCTAATCTAGCCCAAGTTGATTTGAATAATAAGGGGAAATGGACATACAAGGCCCAATATTCTTAAGTCCAAAAAAGGCCCAAGTGAATAGTCCAAGTAGGTGGATCACTTACTTGCATTAATTATGGCCCGAATTTACAAGAATAGAGGGATAATTGGCAGCAAGGCCCAACAACTGTTGAAGTCACAAAGGCCCAAGTTAAAAGGCCAAGTAGGTGGGTCACCTACTTGATAATATGTGGCCCAAAATTGGCCAAGAATGTCGGCCAATGCACCTACTTTTTAAAGGGATAAAGATCATATCTTTTGCTTCATTTTTAACATGCGAAATTTCAGATTTATTAAGTTTCTCTCTTGGTCTTTCTTGGATTAACAAAGCAACCCTTAAATACCTTAGGGTTCTTGAATATTGTCCCTTTTTTCAAGTAAAAGTTTGAAAGAGAGTTTAAGTTCTTGAAGGACAAGTTTAAAGGATAAATTTCCAGAAACTAAGGTAAGGATACTTCCCATTTTTGCCTCTCTTTAAATGCAGGTTTTGGGTGGAGAATTTGGTATAGATTTGTCAAGAACTCATGGATGGTTATAAATCCTTGAGTTCTATATTCTCCTATAATGCTGAAAGAATTTTGGGGATTGATAGTGGCTGCCTTATGTATATTGTTGTTAGGGGCAACTTGGGTATCTTGGCAAAGGGTGTATGAAGTTGTATGTATTAATGTATAGAAGAAGGGTGTGGTGGTTCACCAATTGTGTAAGGGTTGTAAGGGCCTACTTTTCGTCAAGTGTTTAGCTACTATTTTTCAAGGGCCCTTAATCTGATTAGCTGCTAACATTAGATTAATCATGACTTATATTGTAGATTAGCACCAAAAATGGAGGCTGAATCGTGATAGTTATATTGGTCAGAAAATAAGGTATGCAAGGTTATTCGATTTCCTATTTCTTTGGCATGAATCCAACACTTGTATTACAAAGTAAGATTTCTAAGTGACCTTGGTAGTGACTGATCCATAGTTGCAGTTCCTACTCCCTAGAGCACTAAAGTGAGTACTCTAATATGAGTCTATTACTAAATGTACGTGCTTACTCTACCAAGTATTTGCATGCAAGGTTTTAAACTTGTTTCATCGTTAAAGTACCCTTGGCAAGTATTCCCCTTATATAAATCAAAATGATCCTAGATTACATATGGTACGTATGTTTATATATTGGATATACAATCCACACATATCATGCCAACTTGCTTCACTTTTCTATTCGATCATATATGTCATCTTTTCACATGTTCATATGTTCCCTTTATTGGTTATTACTTCCATTTTCTTAGACTATAATGTTACCTCACAAGATCACTACTTGCTCTATTGTACATTTTATATGTACTTACTTGGAATATGTATCCGTCCTTAAGTTGAATCTTCCCACGTTCCCCCTTGGTTCCACGTTCATGTACACCTTGTATTTGATATTAGTTAGTGAGTAGTTGACTATCATATAGAGTTCAAATCTCTTGGCTGAATGTTAAATGTCTTCACTTGATATGTGCTTCAATTTGAGATGTCAAAATGCTCACTGAGTCATATAAGCTCTTAAGTATTACGTTTGTGTCACATTTGCTTCCCATGTCATTGTTATTATCGTAAGTCCATATTCATATGTCTTCTACTACTGGTCCATATTCCAAATCTGAACAAGGATTATGACCACCAAAAAAGGAATCTCAAACGAGTTATGATTATAAAAAGAACAACCTCAAAAGAGTTATGAACCCTAAAACAACAAACTCAAAGATTAAAGAAGCTAAGTAAAGCAATATGTATAATTATGGGTGGCATCCCAGGGACAAAAGCCTAGCATGGGTCGATCCCAATTGGTATATAAGGGTGGAAGCTCAGGGGCGAAACCCTAGCATGGGCCGATCCCAATTTATGTAATTATGAGGACATCATCGCAGGGGTTAAAATGCCTAGAATGGTTCATCCTCTTCTATCACTGATTAGCTGGTCATTTGTATCATATGCCCTACAAAGATTATGAAGTACAGAAAAGTAAAGAAAAGAATGTAACATATAGGATTGTAAAAGTATAAGCAAAGGTGGTCTCAAACCCTTATCTATTTGTATTTGGTTTCATTTGAGCTCTCATTTTACATATGGTGGTATTATGCCTTAAATATTCAGTCCATTCTTTCGTACTGATGTCCTTTATTGGGGACGTTGCATTTCATGTTGTAGGTACATGTACTCAACTAGTAGATCTTTCCAATAGAAGCACATGATACTCAGCGGTTGTTGGTGAGCTCCAGGTTGATTCGGGGCTTTGCCGAGACTTTACTATGCATATTTTCATAGTGGTACAATCATTGATTCCAGTAGAGGCTTTGTGGACATTGTAAAGCTATCATCTGTATTCATAGTTTTACTTGTCATATGTTTTGGTTCAACTAGTCGACATGTGTTGTATATGTAGCTTCTCATTAATAAATCTATCTGCATAGTAGTTCACTGTCTCATCATAGATCACTTGTAAAGTATGTGTTCATATGGTACTTGTCCGCCTCGCATTGGATTGGGGTATGACAAAAGTGGTATTAGAGTAGTTCATCCTAGGGAGTCTACAAAGCCATGTCTAGTAGAGCCTTACTTATGGATGTGTTGCGCGCCACATTTATAATTAAGGGGCTTCTTGGACATTTAGGAAACGTTACCTTCTTTCATAATCCAGATTGTACGATAGAGCCGAAGTTAAGAAGTCAATTTCCACGTGTACCTGATCATGTTATTCATATTATGCTTACTATGGTTAAGGTTAGCGGTAGCTAAAGTTGACCAATATGTAACATAAAGAAAAGGATCTTAAGTTACCAAAATTTAGACTAGATTGAGCTTATTTTAGTCGACCTTCTCACTCAACAAGGTATGTAAAGACTTTTACGTTATTTGCATCTAAAGTTGCATTTGTACCATTTGTATCATGTTGGTTCAACTGAGAAAGATATAGTGTATGCTTAAAAAATGATTGGTTACCTAGTTACATATATGAGCTGTAGCATTTCCAGGCACATCTTCTTAGGAGGATGTAACCAACTCTTGAGTTCTATATTTCCTCCATACTTATAGGATCTATTCCTATAGAGGACACTTGTTCTTAGTCTGTGATATACATAGAATTTTCAGCGTTACACATGTTCTCAAAATTGATGTTGTTGAACCAATATGTTTTAGTTGGATAAAAGTAGTGGCACAATCTGATAGGTGGATGTATCAGTGCAATAATGTTACTAGAGATACCCTAATTGGCTGACAAGGCCCAAATTCTCACCATATATCATCCCGAGTATGTTAATATTTGGATTTTATATGGTATATGCCAACAACCCCGAATAAGTACTAATAGCATTTGTATTCTTTTCATGGTTATAAAGCTTAGGGATAAGTGTGCCAATTGCTGCAAATGATATATGTATGGTAGTTCCTATTATGATCTATGTGTTGGCTATAGAGAAGTAGTATGTGACTAAAGGGTAAGGTTAACAAAAGAAAAATTGATTGGTTAGACCTCAGTTATGATTAGTCAGGTTGTACATAGTGGGATTAGAGTACATGAAGCTACTAGTTTTGATTAAACGGTACTTGTTAGATAGGAAGCATGTGATAATGAAGCTTGAATGACACGGGCCGAATATGTACGTAGAGCTTCTAGTTAGAAAGAGATGTGATATGTCAAATTCCCTAAACATAGGAGTAGGGGTTATATGAGGATGCTATAGAGGATTGAGATAGGTGATTATGAAAGAGTGATTGCTAAGTGTATAAGGCAAGAAAATAGTATCAACTCTTCAACCCTAACGAGTTATAATGGCGTACCTGGGAACAACTTTGTGAACCTTTGTTAGACAGAGAAGTCAATTTAGTATTGATTCAAGTCTTGATATTTGGTCTTGATAATAATAAGAAAAAAAGAAGTGAATTTCAGGTAACATAGATAGAAGATATATGGGCCTAGTTCATCCACATCATTAGTACAAAAGAGAAGTAGAGCATTATACATATGTATAGACTTCCATCAAATTGAATAGAGCTATTACCGGATTCATTTAATATATGCCTACAGTAATTCGTCAGTTCTAGTCCAGTAAGGGAGAGGAAAAATTGATCATATGCTAGTTGTTCTTATTTGCTATCTTGCATGGGAAAAGAGTCGGAGCACCCTCACTTGTTATAAAAAAAGAGGAAATCTATTAGTATGTCCAAACCTATCTAGTTAAGCCCAAATCGGCTAACTCTAAGACATTATGAATCATGATATACTTTATAGGTACTTGACATTTACATGTTACTAGAGTTCATGTTTTATGGTGCGTTTAAGCTTCACTATTTATTATCTATTATGACCTTCAAAAGGCACGAGACATTGAGTGTGATGTAACACCAACGAGTAATGAAGGTAAAGTTGACCTCGACCTCCTACTCCAAAAGATGAACTATTGAGGATCTTTCTTTTCTATCTTAATTGGAGTATTTATATTGACCTAGAAGGAAGCCAAGTTCCAATAGCAGAACACCTATAAGAATTCGTAGGAGATTGAAAAGAGTAGATGGGTAAAAATTGTATGTGTTTTGGGGTGAGTAAGGAATATGAGCAGTACTATCCCACCTGTGACTTAACGCTTAAGACAGTGTGTTTGACCTTAACGTGGTAGAGTGGTTCTATAAGATATCTCATAGATTTCAATGATGGTTTGTTATATAATTATACATGTTGCATGTTCTATAACTTATCTATTTGTATGTCATTTGCCCTTTGTGGATTACTTTCTCATAGGTTACCTAATGTCATAGAATGCTTGCATGTAAGTGTTATCCGCTTCAGAGCACCCTTGTTTATTGCTATATGTTTTCGTAGGACCTTTTCCCAAGATGTTATTTATTGCACTGGTTACTTTCCTCATGTCACTTGTCCATATTGTGTGGGTACTGCAGGCTAATTGATCGTATGACCATTTCTATATATTTTACATGCCTCGTAGCCTACTTGCTTAAACATTACATGCCTTATAGCTTTTCTGGCCATGTGTTATGTGCTCACTTGCTCATATTTCATATGTATACTCATTGACATGTTAGTCCACCTATCCATGCGATATAACATACTTTCTCAATGTGGTTTGTGTTCCGTAGTTCATTTTCTTTTATGCCTACATGTCTTATAGTCTACTTGCTTACATATTATATATTTCGTAGCTTTTGTACTCATGCATCATGTGCTCATGTAGTCCATTTCCTACATGCCTTATAGCTCATTCGCTCACACGCTGCCCTATGAACCATATGCGCACGTACACCATATATTTCTATAGCTTAATGCCCGTATATTATGCGCTCCCTTTTGTGCTAATCTGCCTATGTGTTATACCCAATGTGACTTATTTATCTGTAACTATGCCCCTCTCAGTTTATTGACTTGAGTTATGAACGTTTTTGGAAATCATTTCCTTGTATCATTATGTAGTGAAGAATTTGACCAGAAAAGGTTGGGGATATATGTAAATTTTATCACAATCATAGATAAATAACTTAACATAATGCCTTATATGAAGGTGCGGCATAAAAAAATAGAGTTTATATTAACAACTATGCATTCTTATAAGACTCACCTTTGAAAAACGTCATAAGATTAAAGAGAAGGGAAAGTAGAGCCCCGATAGATTAGGCCTATGATTTTATGTGTCAGTTCCATGTTAAAAAAATTGGGAGATACTATAGTAATTCTTGATTGTTAAGTCTCGGAAGCTAAGCACAGAAGCTGTACCCTCTATTGAAGTATTGTTCGAAGGACTAGAATGTAACATAAGATACTTGGGGATAGAAGAGGGTAGAGATCCTTAATACCCATCCTCATTCTAAACATCAACGTAAGGATCTGAGATCATGTTGTCCCCTTATATGATCATAAGTCCTACTAGCATTTGTTCATTTTATATGTCAATTGCATGTTTTGTGTTTAGGTATATTAGATTCCTTATTTGTATGAATTCTACTTGTGTATCTTCAGTGAATTACATGGTCAAGAAAAGGTTTTGATTTTTCATATTCTAATTTCATGAACCATATCTATTGAGACGTCCTGCGAGACTTATCTATATGTGTTTTAGGTTAGTCTATATATTTTGGATAGTCTTATTTAGAAAGGAAACTCTCACAAATCTCCAAATCAAATTCTGAGGTTAAACAAACTATCATCTTCACCTATCATTCGAGGATGAATGATCATAAGGGGGGGGGGAGGATGTAACACCCCATATTCTACGTGTACTAGTTCTATTTATATGATGCTTATAAATTGCCATGTGGTATAGTTCTCAGTTTCCTATGCGACTAGTGATAATAGAATAGGTTTAAAATAAACTGTTCCTAGATATTAATGCGACCCAATTAAGTTGAAATCGATGGAAGTATTTAAACTTGAGATCATAAGGTGGTATTTGAGTCTAAAGTTTAAATTGACATAGTGTATATAAGTTTTAAGTTAAGTTAACGGTATTAAGGTCTAGAAATGAGATAAAATATTGAGGTGCTTGCTTGACTTAACTAAGCTAGTAGGTGTTAAGTAGGTGCATCACCTACTTTGACTTATTGACCAGCCCAAAGGACCAAGTAGGTGCATCACCTACTAAGACTCTTTTGACCATGTAATTGGGCTAAGTACACTACCACCTACTTGAATTAATCTGGCCCAAATTGATTTGAAGAATAAGGGAAATGGACAGCCAAGGCCAAATATTCTTAAGTCCAAAAAAAGCCCAAGTGAAAAGTCCAAGTAGGTGGATCACCTACTTGCATCAATTATGGCCCAAATTTACAAGAATAGAGGGATAATTGGCAGTAAGGCCCAACAACTGTTGAAGTAACAAAGGCCCAAGTTCAAAGGCCAAGTAGGTGGGTCACCTAATTGAAAATAGGTGGCCCAGAATTGGCCAAGAAAGTCGGCCAGTGCACCTTCTTTTTAAAGGGATAAAGATCATATCTTTTGCTTCATTTTTAACTTGCAAAATTTCATATTTCAAGTAAATGTTTAAAGGAGAGTTTCAGTTCTTGAAGTACAAGTTTAAATGATAAATTTCCGGAACTAAAGGCTACTTCCCATTTTTGCCTCTCTTTAAATGCAGGTTTTGGGTGGAGAATTTTGTATAGATTTGTCAAGAACTCATGGATGGTTATAAATCCTTGATTTCTATATTCTCCTATAATGTTGAAAGAATTTTGGGGATTGATAGTGGCTGCCTTATGTATATTGTTGTTAGGGGCAACTTGGGTATCATGGCAAAGGATGTATGAAGTTGTATGTATTAATGTATAGAAGAAGGGTGTGGTGGTTCACCATTTGTGTAAGGGTTGTATGGGCCTACTTTTCGTCAAGTGTTTAGCTACTGTTTTTCAAGGGCCTTTAATGTGATTAGCTGCTAACATTAGATTAATCATGACTTATATTGTAGATTAGCACCAAAAATGGAGGCTGAATCGTGATAGTTATATTGGTCAGAAAATAAGGTATGCAAGGTTATTCGATTTCCTATTTCTTTGGCATGAATCCAACACTTGTATTACAAAGTAAGATTTCTAAGTGACCTTGGTAGTGACTGATCCATAGTTGCAGTTCCTACTCCCTAGAGCACTAAAGTGAGTACTCTAATATGAGTTTATTACTAAATGTACGTGCTTACTCTACAAAGTATTCGCATGCAAGGTTTTAAACTTGTTTCATCGTTAAAGTACCCTTGGCAAGTATTCCCCTTATATAAATCAAAATGATCCTAGATTACACATGGTACGTATGCTTATATGTTGGATATACAATCCGCACATATCATGCCAACTTGATTCACTTGTCTATTCCATCATATATGTCATCTTTTCACATGTTCATATGTTCCCTTTATTGGTTATTACTTCCATTTTGTTAGACTATAATGTTACCTCACAAGATCACTACTTGCTCTATTGTACATTTTATATGTACTTACTTGGAATATGTATCCGTCCTTAAGTTGAATCTTTCCACGTTCCTCCTTGGTTCCATGTTCATGTACACCTTGTATTTGATATTAGTTAGTGAGTATTCGACTATCATATAGAGTTCAAATCTCTTAGCTGAATGTTAAATGTCTTCACTTGATATGTGCTTCAATTTGAGATGTCAAAATGTTTACTGAGTCATATAAGCTCGTAAGTATTACCTTTGTATCACATTTGCTTCCCATGTCATTGTTATTATCGTAAGTCCATATTTATATATCTTCTACTACTGGTCCATATTCCAAATCTCAACAAGGATTATGAACACCAAAACATCAATTTCAAATGAGTTATGATCATCAAAAGAACAATCTCAAAAGAGTTATGAACCCCAAAACAACAACCTCAAAGATTAAAGAAGCTAAGTAAAGCAATCTATATAATTATGGGTGGCAGCCCAGGGGCAAAAGCCTAGCATGGGTCAATCTTAATTGGTATAGAAGGGTGGCAGCTCAGGGGCGAAATCCTAGCATAGGCCGATCCCAATTGGTATAGAAGGGTGGCAGCTCAGGGGCGAAAGCCTAGCATGGGCCGATCCCAATTTGTGTAATTATGAGGACAGCATCCCAGGGTTAAAATGCCTAGCATGGATCATCCTCTTCTACCACTGATCAGCTGGACATTTGTATCACATTCCCTACAAAGATTATAAAGTACAGAAAAGTAAAGAAAAGAATGTAACATACAGGATTCCACAAGTATAAGCAAAGGTGGTCTGAAACCCTTATCTATTTGTATTTGGTTTCATCTGAGCTCTCATTTACATATGGTTGTATTATGCCTTACATATTCAGTACATTCTTTCGTACTGACGTCCTTTATTGGGGACACTGCATTTCATGCTGCAGGTACAAGTACTCAGCTAGTATCTCTCCCCAATAGAAGCACATGATACTTAGCGGTTGTTGGTGAGCTCCCGGTTGATTTGGGAATTTGCCGACTCTTTATGTAACACCCATCCAAATGAAGTAGGATAACGTAGAGCCTCACATGGGTTTTATGCATTAATAACTTGTTAAAATAATGAAGAATAGCCTTTTAAGTCAGTTTTAAAGAGTTTGTAAGTCGAACTTCAAGGGACGACCAAGACTTTTGGAAACTAGTCTTTTACGTGTTGGTCTGTTCTAGTATGTTTTTCATGTTTTTATGTGTTGTTTGGAGTCTAAAATCAGTGGAGGTGACCCTAGTGTCATAATAAATGTTTGTAGGGTCAAAACGTTCAGGTACGACTCCCCGGGACCACCCTAAGGGTCCCCGAGGAGGACCCCAACCCTTGGCCAAACAAGCTGCCAAGGTAGCTTGCAAGTTGCTCATGGAGGGAGCATGTCCGCGTCACGAACTTGCTCCACTAAGGTCCAAAAAGCGGCTCCGCATCACGGACTCTACTGTCTCGATTTTAATTTATGAAACTTGCGGGAACACCTCTGCGTCGCGAACTTGATCCCCGACGAAATCTGCGAAAATAAAACTCAAGTTTGACTTGTTTAAAAGGTCCAACTAAGTGAGGGGTAGTTTGGGTACTTTTGGAAATTATTATAAACGGTTATTCTACCTATTTTAGGGTGTTTAAAGTTGGTTAAAACCCCTAAACCTAGAATTAGACCCCATTCTTCAAATTGACCCTTCCCTCTCAAAAATAGATTTTCTAAAAACTCCATTGAAGACCTTGATGAAGCTCAAGTTAGAAGATGGGTTTTCAACTGATTTCTTCTTCAATTTCGTGGGTCTTCAATAATTAAGGTATGGTAACTCTTGATTATTGAATAACCTCTCATTCAAGGAGTTCTATCAAAGATTTTCAAAAGTGATTCAAAGACCA
>JAJOOS010001869.1:0-31088 GCA_029582725.1 Solanum chiquidenum
CATGTGAGACTTAGACTTCCGCTGTGTGTTTTAAAGTTGTTTTAATGAAGTTTGAATGTGTGGATGTAAATAAGTTTTTTATTCCGCACTATTTTTATTATTGAATGCAATGAATGACTATGTGGCTTGTATAAGACCCCTTCGGGGTCGAATACGCCATGTTACGACTAGGGGTTACTCTCGGATCGTGACATATAATTTTAAAGTTCCTCATTTAAATGTATCATAAGTAATTATTAAAATGAAAAATTAGAGGGAGAATGTATCATATTTGACAACAATTTAACTTATTATATATACTTGAAAGGGAAAAAGATTACACAAATTATTCAATTTGTTTGGGTATTTTTTAAAAATCAACATACCAGAGTGATGAACTTCAATTTGAAACTACACCTCTATTCCAATCACAGTGTCGAGAAACACATCTATTACTTCAAGAAAGTTTTTACAACTTGCAGTAAACTTGAGAATCTGTCCATACTTCATATTGAATATGAACAATTAATTTATTGTGTAGATTAAAAGAGGCTTCAGTCTAATCATATTCCTCTATAAGTCATCCGGCACATCCTTGAACCCATGTCAAAAGTTTATTAATTTTTGTCAACTTTTCTTGGTTCACTTCGCATATCAAGGTGCGATAAAGTTTTTAAGGTCTTTCTGTCCTTACAATGGCATACCAAATTTGAATTTTGTCTTCAAGAGATAATAGTATAGATCTTTAAGGAATTTTTTTACTGTACCTTCAACAATTTCAGTAGAGAAAACTTGCGTGAATACTCAATTAACGTGTGTTGTTTAATCTGTACCAACAAATACTTATAACAATAACTTTGCAAAAACATAAACAACAAAGTTTAAAACATGTACTCAAAAACAACAATTAATAACATAAGCATAAATTAATGACTGTAAAAAAACATACCAGGATCTGTAACAATAGGATGAAACATAAAGGAAAAATTGTACACGAATATTTAATTGTGCAGAAGAAGAAGAAGAAGTTCAGAATTTTCGTTGTTTTAAAATGAGAGGAAATCCCTCTATTTATAGCTAGACAACAAAGGGTAGTGTGAACAATTATTTATTGTGCCTTATCGGAAAGGTCACGACTCTTTGAAAAAGTTACAACCCTTCGGCAAGGTCATAACCTTTCATAAAAGACACAATTTTTCATAAAAGTCGCAACTCTTCATAGAAGTTACAACTTTTCATAAAAGTCGCAACTTTTCATATAAGTCACAACTTTTCATTAAAGTCACAACTTTTTATGAAAGGGGAAGACTAGTTTTGTAAATATATAGTAAATTAAAAAAAAATTCTGATTTGTGGTGGCGCTACGTAGGTGGACCTAAAATTCTCTTTTATATATATTTATACACGATATATGATTTGTCAAACACTCCAAAAATTAAAAATAACTTAAAAATAGATTTGACCAATTTTTAATTCAGTTAAAACAAAAAAAATTGGAATATGGCCAAACGCTAGCTTCACATGGAACAGGGAGTAGAAAGTTACGCGCCGCCTCAGCCTTTGAAAATCTTGTGGTTGCACACTCACCGATGTGTCTCTGTTTTCCACTCCATTCAATCTCATCATTCTTTGCTCAACCCCACCACTTCCGCCAACCCACCAGACCAAACCAAACCAAACCGGTAAGTGAAAAACCCAAAAAAAAGGAATTTGAAAAACAAGTGATTTCTGCAGCAGGTATACATACTTCCCACCAAACGTTTTCGGATCTGTTAACTCCAACATTATTGGATCTGCTTCTTGGCTTGATGCTTATTTGTCCGTGTTAGTGAAAACATTATTGTATGTATTGCTTTTTTTCTGCTTAGTTGAAGAAAATGTCAAATATTGAATTTTGAAACAGCTAGTTGACAAATTATGGAATTTCTTGAACATGTTTATATCTTTTTGGTTGTTTGTTACATATGAAAGAACTAACAACTTTATGACTGCCCTGTCTTTTAGATGAGTTGTTTAAATTGTAGTTTGTCTTAAATTTTAGAAAGTTTAATTGATCTATGGACGTTTGTTGTTTTAGAGTTCCTAGCATGGGAATGGGTCTGTGCAACATCTTTACTTTTCATTAGTTTTGGTGTACTTGCTATAGCTAAATGAATGAAAGTATTTTGGTAGTTCGCATTTTTGAGAGAGCAAAGGGAAAAAAAGAGAAAAAAAAACACTTCTTGGCCCTCAAGCACCTTGGTTTATTCCTAAAAGCCTGCTTAATTTGAAAAGTACTGTCTACCCAGTATAATTGTTGTTACAATAGGAAGTTTCGTGGAACTGTAAATCTATGTTGCTCGGACTCTTCAAAAATGTCGACGAATGCATGTCGGATCCTCCAAAAATAGTGTATTTTTGAAGGATCTAACACGGGTGCGGCAGCATTTTTGGAGAGTCCGAGCAACTTAGCTGTAAATTATGTTGTCACTATTGTCTTGTGAACAGTCCGGAATTCAAAGGAATTGAAAGACTATCTAATTATATGTCAAATTTAGTATCTGGATAACTTCAGATTCTCTGCAGAATGCAGGAGGTATGACAAGAGTGTGTTTGCAAGTACCTGTTAACTCTTTGCTAAATCATTCTAATCACGATGTTTAGTCTTGTTTCCTAGATTGTGTGTTTGGTTTATGTTACCAATAAAATGTGATATGTGGCTTAATCATAAGCCCTTTCAAATACTGTTTGATTATCACTTGTGAAGTGATTGATTTAGGATTATAGACATCTCTGACTGCCACATCTTATGTTTTGCAGAGGGATTTGGTTGGTGAACCTGTGGTTTCGTTCTACAATCATAAATGAATTCTGCCATGTCTTCATCATCATCATTTATGATTGCCTCTTCCTGCTGCCAAAATCTTCAAAGCAGAAAATATTTTCTTTTAGCACCTGAACCTTTTGAGAAGATTGGTCTGATAGATGCACTCCAAAAATATAACCGTAAGGAAAGGAAGGTATTAATTTCAAGTCATTTGGTGCCTGGACATTTGGATGCATCGGGTACAGGAAGAAAGTTTTTACATGAGCCAGTTCCAAAGTTAGAATTTGTGCGCACACTACTAATTGACAACTATGACAGTTACACTTACAATATATTCCAAGAGCTCTCAATCATTAATGGAAGTAAGCTCTCTCTATTATACATTGTTTACGAGTTCTCTCGCATAACTTTTACCGTCAATTCAATAAAATAAAAAAACTTGAACTATCAATTCACTCAGCCTGTCATAGCTTCTTTATATTGAAGTTGAAATTAGTCAGTTTCCTTTTATTGACTTATTCTAATCATTTACATATCTACTCCTCTAAATGTGGTAGTATGTCTATTCCTTCTGCCTTTTCTTTGGTCTGTATTTAGCAGTTACAGTTTGATGTCTCTGTATTTTGATACATATAAAATATAAAATAATTTCACATTCTCTGTTGATAAAATGTAGTTCTCTTGGACAAGAACTATTCTTTGACCAACATTAATTCATGAAGTGGAAATTACTATCTTAAGTAGACCTATTGCTAAATTTGTATTTGTTCCCTTCACTTTCTTCCTTGAGAGACCCCCACCCCATCCCAAAGACAAGTATCATTAGCTTTGGGCAAATACAGAAACTAGATGTCCCCAGAGATTCAGTGCTTTCTTTCCCATTCAGTATAAAACTTGTCTAGGAGTAGATCTCTGTATCTAAGCTGCGATACATAGAGTTCAAGCAAATGTGACAGCAATTGTGTAGTAATGTGAAGCTGTAGGTGACGTTCTTCGTCTGTTCTGCAAATCAAGCAACATTTCATACAATTCCTTCTTTATTCAATTTGGTCCCTCGTAAAATAAGTCAAAGAAATAGAAAATTTTAAAAGGAACAACTCTTTTAGACCCCTTCGTGTGAATATATTTTGTACTACATTCACCCGGAGTAAAGGTAGGATTTGAAAATCTTCCTTCTCATCCACACCTTAAGTTGCTAAGCCTCCCCTCCTGGTTATCTATGATAGGCCTCAAGTTGGTTCCAGCTTGAATGAAGGACTGTTTTTCTTTCTTACGACATGGAAGAAAACAGCCACTTTTATCTTTTTAGAACCTCGGGAATGAAAGTTCCTCATCTCTCTCTTCTATTCACATTTTACCTTTTCCCCTTTTCTTAAGAAAAATTGAGGAAGCATGACTTGTAACTTTGTAATTTAATTTTTAGTGATCTCTACGCTTAAAACTTAGCTATTAAAAGGAATAATTTGTGGGAGCTGATCATTTTGTAATTATGAAGTTCCATTAGTGCCTTTTGTATTGTAAGCTGTAGAATGGGAAATATGCTTTAGGATGATATGATGAGAATAACATGAACACACTGTAAGCTGAGGGTGTGGGCTTTACTTCCATAATAGTAGTAAAAATCTGCAAATTATCTGTAGGTGGCCAGTTTTCTTGTTTCAACAGATTTGGACTCTTTTTTAAATATTGAAGAAGAAAAGGGCTACTTTTTTTATTCTCAAGTTTAACTTTGTTTTTCTGATGGCTTTTCCTGATATTTGGTTGCTTCTAGATTGTATGATTTTGATAAATTAATGACTGTTGCCAATATGCACTTATTAGAACAAAAACATTAGTTTTAGATTCCTTCATGTTCTGTTGTATTTTGGAAATTTTGGTTGCGGGTTGTCACTTGCATTAATCATCTAGCACAAAGTCATCTTTGAGTGTGCAATTTTCCAATCGTCCCCTGAATTTCATAGCATTGACATGAGTTTGTGATGTCTGACATTTTCTATTTTAATTTTTGGTTATGATAGTGCCTCCGGTGGTGATTCGAAATGATGAGTGGACATGGAAAGAAGTTTATCATTACCTGTACGAAGAAAGGGCATTTGACAATATTGTTATATCACCTGGTCCTGGTTCTCCAACATGTCCATCAGATATAGGTTTGACTTGGACTCCTGAAATCCAAATGATCTACTCTCTTTTTCTTGTCTAGGACAAGATAAATCTTGTTATTATTTTGCACTTAGATGCATTAACTTGTTGCGATCAGCATATTGGTCATCCATCCTTGCCTTGGAAACCTGATTCTAAGTGCCTTGTATTCTATTTCATGTGTATTTTTGTTCATTCTAAACAATGAATTGCCAATGTGGCTTCTTTGTTGTCCAAGATGAGGTAACTTACAAGAGTGTGGATGGTTCTGCTTAATCTTAGAGCTTGATGTCATTAACAAGAGTGTATATAGTTCTGCTTAGTCTTAGAGCTTGATGTCATTAACTTGAAAACCTTCCAATATCATAAGATTGGTGTGGATGTTGACTATCTAAGTTTTGTTCAACTTCAACTTTACTTGCTTGTTATGGATATCACGAGTCACCTTTCATGCCTTATACCTATGTTTCAGGAATTTGCCTAAGGCTCTTGCTTGAATGCATTGATATCCCGATACTAGGCGTCTGCCTTGGTCACCAGGTAATGTATCCATTTATATCTGTCTGTAATATATTTCATTCTTTAACATATGATTTTGCATGAGATCTGTTTGATCAAGTTTGCACCTGCTAACTTGTGTAGCCTGTCTTGCTATTTTGTTGTCTCCTTTGGTACTTCTCAAACCTTCACCAAAATGTAATTATTGTGATTTTAGGGACAAATTACAGTTTTTATGAGATAAAAAATTATAAGTAGTTGATAGTTAATTGTTTTTTTTTTTTTTTGAAATTGGTAACATTTGTATTTCATTTAGTACTTAGGTAGTACTGAAAAACCATATTTACAAAAGCAAAAAGGAAGTATAATCTATATTCTATCCAAAAACTGAACCAAATCTAAATGGATCCTAAAACATTTATGATTGACTCAGTTTCATTGGAGTAGACATTTGTACACCAAAAGCAGAACAACAAAATACACTTAAGCTTTACTTCCTGCAAGTTGTTGTTCCTATTCTCAAAACATCTCTCGTTTCTCTCCCTCCATATAGTCCACCAAATACTAGCAGGGATCATCCTCCATCTTTCTCTGTTTGTAGCCCCAACTCCAGCCATCTCCCAATTGAATAGAGTCTCATCAATCTTGCTAGGCATACACCAAGATATGCCTCTGAGATTAAGGAAAATCTGCCACAGCTGCTCAGTAAAGTTGCAATGTAAGAAGAGATGTCTCACTGTCTCATTAGCCTTACCACATAAGGAACATTTGTTACATAGAGAGATTCCTCTCTTGGCCACATTATCCAATGTCAACTGCTTTATTGGCTAGTAGCCATGTAAAGCATGCCACTTTGTGTGGCACTTTGATCCTCCAGATTTGCTTCCAAGGCCATTTGAAGTCTTGAATGCCACCAGGACTTATCTGTTTGTATCCTTCTTTCACCTTGTAACTACCTTTGTTGTGCCCTTGCCACCATAAATAATCCTCGCCTGTTTGTATACCTTGAAAATTCCCCAGAACTTTAAACAATTCAAGTATTCTGGGAATTTCCCAGTCATTCAGATTTCTTCTGAGGATCAGATCCCGGCCTTGTTGTGTCCACATTTCAGCGACATTTTTCTGTTGGTGTTGAGCCAATGTAAAGATGTCAGGAAAACGATCTTTGAGGCTCATACCACCCAACCATTTATCAAACCAAAAACTGGTTTTTCTTCCATTTTGTACCTTGACAGTAGACTTATTACTGAGAAAAGGCCAAAATATTCTGATGGATTTCCAAAGGCTAATCCCATAGGGGGTATTTACCTCTTTGGTTACCCATTTATTTAGCTCCTCATACTTGTTGTTGATCACCCTATACCATAGTGCTTGGTCCTCCCGATGGTACCTCCATAACCATTTCACCATCAGAGCCTTGCTATGGTTTTTGAGATTCTTGATACCTAATCCACCTTGCATCTTACTTCTGATGATGCTCTTCCATTGACTAAGTGAAAGCCTTTTCTTTCCTTATTTCCTTGCCACAAGATGTTTCTTCTAATTTTGTCCAAACTCTGAACTACTGATTGGGGAATATGGAAGATAGATAGCATATATGTAGGGAGAGCATCCAGAACAGAGTTTATCAGAGTTAATCTACCTCCCAAGGAGAGGTACTCACATTTCTCCAATATTGGGTTCCAAATGTCTATGGCTCCAGACTTTGCCCCCGAAGGCATGCCCAAGTATACTGTTGGCAGAGTACCTGTCACTCCTCCCAAGGTTTGTGAGAGGTGTTCCATATCCGGAATTTACAAGAGAGAGTATAGGCTCCAACTTGCATAATTTCCCCTTCCCACATTCTGGAATCCCATAACATCAGGATTCCTCCTCTGGTTCCACTGGCCTCTAAACAAGCATATTTAATCCATCTCCCTGCCCAAATTTGTTTAACTAAGTCCTGTACATCGCCTTCTAATTTAGTTTCCTGGAGGCAGACAATGGTTGCTTTCCAGTCCTGCAACAGGTTTTGTACCACCCTTCTCTTTCCCTGTTCATTCAGCCCCCTAACATTCCATGAGATTAATTTTATCTTCATGGAGTATTATGTGATTTCCCCTTCCCCTTCCTTCTATCACCATTGCTTTTGAATTTGACATCAAAAGTTATCAAATTTTTTAACTCTTGATAAAAATTTTGATAAATGGCTCGATGGATAGGAATGTAGTAGGTATTTTAGTAGATAGGGACCTAAGGGAGCAAGTGGCGGAGGTTAGGAGGATCAATGACTGAGGGTCCTCCGAAAACAGTAGGTAATTATTTCCTACTTCAATTTGTTGTATTTGAGCTGAGAGTCCTCCGAAAACAGTTTCGCTACCTCTTCGAGATAGGCCGTAAAGGTAGGGTTTGTGTATACTCTACCCTCCCTAGACCCCACTGGGTATGTTGTTGCCCAAGTATCATGGACAGATTAGCAAGTAGTCATTGAATAGTCTAGGCTTATGCAAACTACCCCATACGCCCCCATTATCCAAAAACAAATATTCTGGAAACTATCCTCGTCATATCCAGTGAAAACTTATCAAAACAAGGCAGTATGACTAGCAGATATGAGTAAAAACAAACTGCAAAAAGTGAAGAACAAATTTCTCAATTTTTATATCAAATTCAGGAAAACATAAACCCAGAAGTCACATTTTGATTCCCCACCCCCCACCCCACACACACACCCTTTTTTTTTCTTTTTTTTTAATCTTTTTTATCCCTCCCTAGAAACTCCCACGTTTTTGTTCCCTTGGTTACTCGAGCCCACAACTTAGGGTTCAAAGTAGAGGGTGTTTATCATTTGAACAACCCCTCTTCTCAAAAGTCACGTTGAAGAAGGATGTTAGCTGAATTCGAAGGAGAAATGTTGCAGATTCAGCAGGAATATTATGCTAATCCAAACCCCAAAAGACCAAAATCAAAACAACCCAAGCACCAAAAGTTGCTCCTTTACCAGAAATTTTCATAAGGGTATTGAAACAAAGGAATTAATCAGAAATCAACAAAAAAATAAAAATGAAGATAGAACACTCACCAGTGGAGGTTGAACTCGAAAACCCCTATGTGCATTTGAAGACCTTTCAATTGTTTGGTCCATCTTTATACACAAGATTTCATTCGTAGATAAAACCCACAACAAAAATTAAGATTTCACCCCTCCACACACAGATCAAGACCCTTCTGCTCAAAAATGACAAAAAAAAAAAAGTTCTCATTATCAGAATCCAACAAAAAAAAAATCAATTAAAAAAAAAGTAACAAACTCAGACCTTTTTGGAGTCCCTTTTTTACAGCAATTTACAGAAAGAGAGAAGTATGTTTCAAGAATCTCTCGACTTATATAAATGAGCAAACATAAAATGAAGACTACAGCTGGAAAAATTGTCTTTTACCTAGTTCAATTTTATTTTGCAGATTTTGATAATCACTACTTACATTATTGCAGAAAATTAAATTCAAGCTCTTGACACAGGACAAAAAAAAGTTTACCAGATTTTTCAATGGTACATTTAATTTATTGGGTCAAATCCAAACCGTTCTGTCTCTATTTTTTGTGTGTGTGAAAGAGAACTGAGGAAGACATGCCAGTTTGTGGCGCGGAAGACGGGATGCTATACTAAAAGAAACACTACTAATATACTCGGGCTCCTTTGGTCCGAGAATAAGTTGTCTCGAAATTAATTTTTTCTGAAAAATATTATTATAAGATTATTATTTTATTTTTAATGTGAACTAAAAATAATATTATAATCTCGAGATAATTAAGTTTATTTCACCAAACATGAAATAAATTTATTCTAATTAATTAATTTTTATCCTTCGTACTAAAAGAGCCTTTAGGGGTAAGGATATGAATTAGCATACCAAACTGAAAATTTTGTATCATGATTTAAGTTTTATGGTATTTGATATAAATTATGATATTCCTTCTGTTTCGAATTGAGTGACATGTTTCAACTTGATACGAAATTTAAGAAAGTAAGGAATTTTTTTAAAACTTATGGTATAAATTACAGGTCTGTCAAATGTACTAAAATATCTTTTAATCTTGTGGTCTTATACAAGTCATGCGAAAAGTTAGAATTAAAAAGTTGCTAGAAATGAAAGATCCATTCTTTTTTAAAAGGACTAAAACGGAAAGTCAAACATATTGAAACGGAAAGAGTACATATTTTAAATTTTTTGGTATCCAATATAGTATATGATATACATTTTTAAATTTTTTGATGTTCGATATGGTATTTGGTATTTATAAGTAAAATATCTAAATACTGAATATTGTATTGAAATATAAAATTACATAAATAATTCATAGATATTATTATTATTATTATTATTATTATTATTATTATTAAAAACCATGTATCTTCAGAGTTTAATAAGCTCAGAGGTTATCCCAAAAAGAATAGTGGTTATGCTACTAAACCTAGCATGAATACTTATTACTATCCCCGTCTTACCTCTCAAGATGTTTTAATAGAGGAACGAGACTGGAATCAGACTAATACGTCTTATAGTGGTTCCGAAATTTATGTATGGAATCTTGATGGGTTGACTGATAGAAAGCTTACTATTCTTGTTCATAGAATGCTTATGTATGCAACTATCTGTAAAAGTTTTAAAAATACAGATAAACTATTTGCAAAATGATTGTTGCAGGTTTTACTGGCCAACTTCGAGGCTGGTGGGATAATTATTTATCCATGGAAGAGAAAGCCTTTGTCATTAATGTTGTGGCTTCTGATGATGGTGTTGATAACCTAGGCATGGCTCTAGTTAGAAATAGAGAAGATGATGTTTACATCCTTGTTCTGACCATATTAGAACATTTTAATGGTAGATTTACCAATCAGCATGAGATTGTCTGTACTCTCCTTAACGGTCTTAGGTGTCAGACCTTATGAAGTTTTAGATGGTACAAAGACACTTTCCTTAGTAGGGTTATGAAATAACCCGAAAATAAACTCGAACATTGGAAAGCTAAGTTTATAGATGGCCTTCCCCCTTTATTTGCCAAAAGAGTTCGTAAAGTTGTCAGAGGGATTCATGGTGAAATCCCTTATAAGGATTATACTTATGGAAAGCTTATACGAACTTGCACACAAGAAGGATTGAATTTGTGCAATGAACTGCTTATGTCTAGACAACTTATAATGGATAAGCTCAAGGAAAAATCTCAATTAGGAGACTTTTGCACCCAGTTTGGTTTATCCGATCCAATTGCTAATAGCAGCAATAAGAGCATATACTATAAGTCCTCTAGAACCGAAGGTTCCCATAAGGAAAGGAGATCTAGACGTAGATATAAGGAAGAACGAAAAGCTAGAAAAAGCTCCCGAAGATCTACTAGATTTACCAAGGATAGATCAGGAAGAGATCTTTCTAAGATTAAGTGTTACAAGTGTGGAAAACTTTGTCACATAGAACCTAATTGCAGGTTGAATAAGTTGAAAACTTTAGAATTGGATGAAGTGACCTATGATAAGATGTATTACGGCTTGTTATACACCTCAGGTTTTGACGATGATTATTATTCTGAATTTGATGCTGGTTCTAATGTTGAATTACTTGATTTATGTGATAGTAATAAAAATGTTGATAGTTCTTGCACCACTTGCAAAGGTAATGTTTGCAGTTGTGAAGAAGATGAAATTTATAAACTTCAATCGCAATTTCAAGATTTTAATATGAATACAATCACTTCTGATAATGTGATCGAACTTTTAAAAGAAGTTACTGACAGTAAACTTTGTGAAAAAATTATTAATCTAGCTTCTTGTAATGAAGCTAGTTCAAGTTCTTCAAAACCTTTTGAAAACAAGAAGAACAATTCTAATGATTTTGAATATTCGACACCTTACTCTTTAAAAGAGATTGATGATCTCCTTTAAAAAAGAATGATTTTCCTGAAAGAGGAATAAATGTTTTTTCTGAAAGAGATTCTTCCTTCGAGGATTTGAAAAATGAAGTTGAGAATTTAAAAAAGGAGATTAAATCTCTTAAACAAAATCAATTGATTTGTGATCACAGAATTACTCAGATTGAGGAAAATAATTCTGATTCTTCTAAAGACATGTTTTCTAAAAATAAAGGTATTTCTATTGAAGAAGAACCTAAAAATCATGACCCTCAAAATGATATGTTTCTGGGAATGATGCAAATTATTATTGCTCATAAATGGTATGTTAAATGTACTATTTTGATTGATAATAGTTTCTTCATTACTAACATTGCAATGATTGATAGTGGAGCAGATGTTAGCTGTATTCACGAAGACTTAGTGCCTACGAAATATTTTCAAAAAACTACTTATATGGTTAAGTCTGCATTAGGACATGCTTTATATATAAAGTATAAATTGCCTAATGCGAATATTTGCTAGAATAAAGTCTGCATTCCACATTTCTTCTTCTTAGTCAAGAATCAGTTATATCCTCCAATTATATTTGGAACTCCGTTCATTAATGCTATTTATCCTTTTTCTTGCATTGACTTAAAAGGATTTTCAGCTACTTACAAAGGAAGCGAAATTAGTTATACTTGTGTTACAGATCCAGTACTAGAGCTATTAATGCTTTAATTGATATGAAGCAAAATCATATGAATTCTTTGTAGTTAAAATATGTTCAGTATGAATATATTTGATTCTCTGAAACCTGCTAAAGTAAGGGAAAAAATTAAATTAATTTTCGAATAAATTGCCATTGATATTTGTGCAGATCACCCCAGTGCATTTTGGAATAGAAAAAAGCACATCGTAACTCTTCCTTATGAAGAAAGTTTTTCTGAGGATAATATCCCTACTAAATCTCGGCCTTGCCAAATGAACGCTAAGTTAGTAGAATTTTGCAAAACTGAAATTGATAGTCTTTTGCAAAAGGGTTTGATTAAACCTTCTAAATCCCCTTGGTCTTGCACAACCTTTTATGTTAATAATGTTGCTGAAAGGGAACGAGGTATCCCTAGATTGGTTATTAATTTCAAACCTTTAAATAAATATTTAAAGTGGATTAGGTATCTTATTGCTAACAAAAGAGATTTGTTGTCTAGATTATATGATGCCAATATTTTTTCAAAATTTGATTTAAAATCAGGTTATTGGCAGATCGAAATATTTAAAGAGCACGCTTATAGAACAACTTTTAATGTCCCTTTAGGAAAATATGAATGGAATGTTATGCCATTCGGAAAAATGCCCCATCTGAATTTCAGAAAATCATGAATGATATTTTTATTCCATATTTGGATTTTATCATTATTTATATTGATGATATTTTAGTATTCTCTAAAACGTTTGAAATGCATATCAGGCATCTTGATATCTTTAAAAGGATAGTTATACAAAATGGTTTGGTCATATCAAAACCAAAAATGAGTTTATTCCAAACTGATGTTCGATTTCTAGGACATCATATTTGTCAAGGGAAAGTCACCCCTATTCAAAGAGCAATTGAATTTGCATCAAAATTTCCTGATGTTATAACTGATAGAATTCAATTGCAAAGATTTTTGGGAAGTTTAAATTATATATCCCCTTTTTATAAAAATCTATCTCGTGATTTGGCATATTTATATGACAGGCTAAAAAAAATTATAAATCACCTTGGACTAATAGTCATACCACTCTGATTAAGGATATTAAAACTTGTGTTCGATCCTTACCTTGTTTAACTCTTGCTAACCCCGCTTGGCAAAAAATTATTGAGACTGATGCGTCTAATATTGGTTACGGTGGAATATTTAAATAAATAAATCCCAACGATAACAATGAAATATTTAATCATGTTTCATTCGAGATAATGGAATGAAGCCCAGAAAAAATATGCGACGGTGGCACATGAAATGTTGACCATTGTTAAATGTGTGTTGAAATTTCAGGATGATTTATACAATCAAAAGTTTTTAATAAAAACTTATGCACAATCTGTCAAATACATGTTTAATAAAGATTTTAATCATGATGCTTCGAAGTTGATATTTGCAAGGTGGCAAGCTCAATTAGCCCCTTTCGATTTCGATATTCAATATAAAAAAGGAGTTGATAATTCCTTACCGAATTTTTTATCCAGAGAATATCTTCAATAAAATGTTTTATGAAGCCTTTTTTAATGAAAAACTATTATTACTATTCTGAAGGTAATTATATTACCAAGAGACTTGAAAGGTCTTATTATTGAAAACCTCATTGCTGATAGTATAGAAGATTTCTCTATACACGATTATTCGGAAGAAGTCAGAGATAATTTGACTGATTATTATTATTCTGAATGATTAAAGATTGTTATGTATGCAGGATGGATCCACCATGGATTCCTGCTAAAGGCAGGGGAAGGGGGAGATCACCCTCTTCAAGATCCCAATCTCACTCCCAAGGACCGTCATACGGATCCGCAGCCAGATCACAATCTTACCAGGGATCGTCATACAGATCCACATCTAGTCCCCCAGTTATACGTGGATTTGGAAAGAGCTTGATAAGGTCACATATGTCTAATAAGGATGAATCTTCATCTAACTCAGGTCAATGTGTTAATCTGGAAGATATTCCAGAAGATAGTCCATTATATGGACACATGCAGACATTTCTTGCCGCTCAAAAGCAAAAGCAAAAAGATACTTTTTCTTCCATAACCAAAGAGGATACTGATGATATTAAATCCTACGAGAAATTACAGAAAAAGGAAATGATATTTCTTTTAGAAAAGCCTGATCTTCAGAGAAAAGATGAACCTTGGAAGATATTTCAAAGGTACCTAATCAATTGATTATATTATTCGGGTGAGTCATACAAAACTCGGTCATATTATGAAGAAATATTGATAGATCAAGAAGTGCAGAATTTTAGCACTTCTCCGGTGCAATTTATAGCCCACATGAGAAAGTTTATAACTTCTCAAAGATCATTGTTAAATAAGTTATATATGTTGAAGACTGTGTATTTCTACCATGAAGGAAAGACAGATAAGCCTCAATAATACTGGAATGAATTTCACGTATTGGGATTATATCCAGTCATTTGATAAAGTACTTTATTATAATAATGATAGACATAAACACACTTGATTCATAAAAGTGTGCGCACAAATATTTGCAGAGCCAATTCCAAATTGATTTATAAATTGGTGGTCATACCACAGTCCTACAATTCAAATTCTACCTGAACAGTTCCTTAAATTATATAAGGAATGGACGAAAGTGTCACCGGACTTAAACAAATTATATCATGCAGATCATATCTATTGCTTACAAAAAAAATAGATCAAATCTATTTCTTCATTGAATTTTCAATATCGTAGATCCACAAATGGACTCCTGAAGTAGGTTTCATAGAAGAAAATATTCCCTGCCTATACATGACCTATTATAATAACTTTTGGGACAAACCGATGAAACAAGATCCCAAAACAAATAATTGATTGGTCAAAAGCTTTTGGATACCATTAGCGAAAGAATCAATGAATATAATAAAGTTCCTCAAAAAGGAATTATTAATGATAACTCATTAAGGCATATTGCCAGAAAATCTCCTTTCAAGATAGAGATAAGGAAAGCATGATTAATGGCTATCTGGAAGAAGTAAAACGAAATTTGCTTCAAACCATAACTCAGATTGATAAATTAGACACTTCAATACGGAGTGAGACAAATAAAACGATGATATTGCTGGAGAGTCACAGCAGGCTGAAACAGACAATATATTGTCTGCCATTGAACTACAAGATGCAGAAGAATTCCTACAACAAATTAAGACCATGGATAAAAGACATGGCCAAGAAAAGACATAAAGAAGATGGCATTGTAGAAGCTTGAGCCCACTCAACAGGAGATACACTGTTGCCCTGAGCCCACTAAACAGTAGAAACATTGTTTATTAACAGTAGATACACTGTTTAGGGACCTCGATAGTGGAACCCCTTTTAATGTACAGAGATTTCTTCTGTTTTTCTTTTGTCTATAAAAGCCTTAGTTTTTCTTAGAAGAGAGGCATCAGAAAAAATAGAGCTCTCTCTCTCTCTCTTTCTTAGACTTTTGTAAATCTTTGTAAAGCTCCTTTGTAAGCACTGTTTCAATTCCGATCATTAATTAAATATCAGTTCAGGTCTTCAACATCTTGGATTTTGGTGACGACCATCTTTATAAGGTATTTTTATTTTTAGTCTTAGTTTTAGTAACGTCTTTTCTAGCCAGGACGATGTCCGGCTAAAGATCTCATATCTATGTTAAGTAACTAACTTCTCTCCTATATAGACCATGAACGATCTAAGCTTTATTAAAATATAGAGGAATTTTGTTATGGGTTCTCGACTTGGTTCTGAGATAGAGGTACAGTCGGATGTAGCACTACTCTTATTGGCCTTGACTTAGTGGCTCCGTCTGATCAGTCGTGGTTCATAGCCCGATAAGGAGTTAAAAAAGGGCGCCTTATATCCCGTTAGAACTACCAGACACATGGGTTCAATAAGAAGTATGTATTAGATCTTTGACAGACCCTTTGCTCAGGTAAAAGCATCACCATGCAGTCCCATAAGCTATAGGAAAATTCTTGTGTATTTTAGTTCTTATGCAGGCGGACTACCGCTAGCTTAAGGATGCTGAATTGCTAGATCTGACTAGACGAATTATCGCCAGTCACCGATCCTGTAATCTGGTATCAGAGTCTAGAACTTTCATGGTATACATGAGATAGATGTGAAGTATTTACTTAAGGATGCTGAATTGCTAGATCTGACTGGACGGATTACCGCCAGTCACCGATCCTGTAATATGATATCAGAGCCTAGAACTTTTATTGTATATATGAGATTGATGTGAAGTATTTAACATAGATATGATCTTTGTTTTATGGATCCAAGAGAAATTTGTACTAAAAGTACTAGACTTGAAGAGGTTGATATACTTCAAAACCTTGATTTGTTAAACAAATGGACGATCCCTAAAGTCCCGATTAAAACTATTTATGATTATTGTTTGTTTGATAAACTTTCTTCTCAACAGTTGATAACAACTACTGAACAATCTTTAGCTTTAAATTCGTCTAAACAGACTATCCGTTTGCTAAATGAGCGTGACATCAATTTTTATAAAAACCAATATACTTACTTGCATATTGGTATGGTTCAAATTGCTTTTAAGACTTTGACCCTTAAAGGGTTACCTAAAACATTTTAAGCAGCTTTAAGAGATACTAGAAGTTTAAATTTTAGACAGTCTTTAATGGGTTCGATTGAATCTACAATGGCCTATGGTCACGTGTATTTTAATACTCAACCTAATTTGCAGTCATCCCTTTCTGATAGTAATATACTTGATGCCTTAACATTAAATGCTAAAACACATGGTTATAATTATATGCCTGGTTCAGAACTGATAAGTTTGTCTTATAGAATTTATTTCAAATTGTTATCTACTCTAAATCCTAGATGTAAATTATATGATACATCTGATCAAACTATTTTGGTGGAAATCAATTTTGCAAGATCCAAGGCTACCACCAGGAGACCTATTAAGTGGGAAGAAATTGATTTCCTAACTATATGGACTCTAAATTCGGTTATATCCCCTAATCAATTAACAAATGCGGTTACTAATTTTGATTATTCTCATATATCGCAAAATCTTGATGGTAGGATTTGTATTCAATTTTTTGATAATAACTATGCTCCTCATAGGCAGTCTTCTTCTAATAATAGATTAATGCCTACTGTGAATTCTAATTATAATAGACATTCTTTATCTAGTCATAAACTTTTGCCTGCTATGCATCATATTTCCCCTATTGAACCTATCTATGGTCCAACACGAGATCGTGCCGCTTCTTTACATACCATTGCAGCTAATAGCGACTCTTTGGTACAAAAGGTTAAGGTCGACCCCCGAACTAATATAGTTCAGGTCAATGATGATATTTCTGATAAGGATATTCCTTCTGTCTCTGAAATGGACTTTAACTTAAATGATTTTTAATGATTCCACATCAACTTGATTTTAGCCCAGATTCTCTGGCAAGAAAACATATTCAAAAAGAATTTTTTGATGAAAAATGGAACCGGTTTAAAACTTGGTTTTTTTATTCTTATAGTAAAGAGGATATGAATAATATCTCTCAAGAGTTTTATGAAACTGCATAATCAAATTTTATATTTTGTTCCATAGTTTATAACCACTTATTTACCTTTATATGTTAATGTTATTGAAAGAACTTATAAATATGGTAGTGGTAATGTTACAAAAGTCATTTACCCCCCTCAGTCATCTTTTGTTTTGCCTAATAATATAGGTATTACTTTCTCGGCATTTCAAAAATTCATTGATGAAGATATTGCTTCTATCAGTATTATCGAAATTAATAAGATTATTACTCAAAATAATTATTTGAGTCTTTATGTTAAAGTTTTGGGTGAGCATATTAGCTCTCTTTATAAAAAACTTGATGAACTAACTATTTTGATAAAAGGTATAAAAGCTGATATAGCTAAAGCAAATGCCGCTTCTACTTCTGAAAGCAAAGTTGAGGTCGTTTCTACTCATGTTCAAAGACATCCTGAGATTCAAGATTTTAAATTTAAATCATTAAATGATTTGGAAGAACTTTTTGACAAAAAGCTTTCTGGTTTAAATTTTTAGACTGTTGATTTTTCGCAAGATTTTGTAGATAAAATGGAAACTACGGTTGATTTTAAAAATCAGGTATCTTCAGAGTTTAATAAGCTCAGAGATTATCCCAAAAAGAATAGCGGTTATGCTACTAAACCTAGCATGAGTACTTATTACTATCCTCGTCCTACACCTCAAGATGTTTTAATAGAGGAACGAGACTGGAATCAGACTAATACGTCTTATAGTGGTTCCAAAATTTATGAATGGAATCTTGATGGGTTGACTGATAGACAACTTACTATTCTTGTTCATAGAATGCTTATGTATGCAACTATCTGTAAAAGTGTTAAAAACACAGATATAACTATTTGTAAAATGATTGTTGCAGGTTTTACTGGCCAACTTCGAGGCTGATGGAATAATTATTTATCCATGGAAGAGAAAGCCTCTGTCATTAATGATGTGGCTTCTGATGATGGTGTTGATAACCTAGGCATGGCTCTAGTTAGAAATAGAGAAGATGTTGTTTACACCCTTTTTCTGACCATATTAGAACATTTGAATGGTAGATTTACCAATCAATATGAGACTGTTCGTACTCTCCTTAACGGTCTTAGGTGTCAGACCTTAGGATGTTTTAGATGGTACAAAGACACTTTCCTTAGTAGGGTTATGGAATTACCCAAAAATAAACTCGAACATTGGGAAGCTAAGTTTAAATATGACCTTCCCCCTTTATTTGCCAAAAGAGTTCGTAAAGTTCTCAGAGGGATTCATGTTGAAATCCCTTATAAGGATTATACTTATGGAAAGCTTATAGGAACTTGCACACAAGAAGGATTGAATTTGTGCAATGAACTACTTATGTCCAGACAACTTAAAATGGATAAGCTTAGGTAAAAATCTCAATTAGGGGACTTTTGCACCCAGTTTGGTTTACCCGATCCAGTTGCTAATAGCAGCAAAAAGAGCAGATGCTATAAGTCCTCTAGAACTGAAGGTTACCATAAGAAAAAGAGATCTACACGTAGATCTAAGGAAGAACGAGAAGCTAGAAAAACCTCCCGAAGATCTACTAGATTTACCAAGAATAGATCAGGAAACTATCTTTCTAAGATTAAGTGTTACAAGTGTGGAAAACTTGGTCACATAGCACCTAATTGCAGGTTGAATAAGTTGAAAACTTTAGAATTGGATGAAGTGACCTATGATAAGATTTACGGCTTGTTATACACCTCAAGTTCCGACGATGATTATTATTATGAATCTGATGTTGGTTCTAATGTTGAATTACTTGATTTATCTGATAGTGATAAAAATATTGATAGTTCTTGCACCACTTGCAAAGGTAATGTTTGTAGTTGTGAAGAAGATGAAATTTATAAACTTCAATCGCAATTTCAAGATTTTAATATGAATACAATTACTTCTGATAATGTGATCGAACTTTTAAAAGGAATTATTGATAGTCAACTTCGTGAAAAATTTATTAATCTAGCTTCTTCTAATGAAGCTAGTTCAAGTTCTTCAAAACCTTTTGAAACAAGAAGAACGATTCAAATGATTTTGAATATTCGGCACCTTACTCTTTAAAAGAGGTTGATGATCGCCTTATAAAAAAGAATGATTTTCCTGAAAAAGGCATAAATGCTTTTTCTGAAAGATATTCTTCCTTCGATGATTTGAAAAATGAAGTTGAGAATTCAAAAAAAGGAGATTAAATCTCTTAAACAAAATCAATTGATTTGTGATCACAGAATTACTCAGATTGAGGAAAATAATTTTGATTCTTCTAAAGACAAGTTTTCCAAAAAAAGGTATTTCTATTGAAGAAGAACCTAAAAATCATGACCCTCAAAATGATATATTTCTGGGAATGATGCAAATTATTACTGCTCATAAATGGTATGTTAAATGTACTATTTTTATTGATAACAGTTTCTCCATTACTAACATTGCAATGATTGATAGTTGAGCAGATGTTAGCTGTATTCAAGAAGACCTAGTGCCTACGAAATATTTTCAAAAAACTACTCCTAAGGTTAAGTCTGCATCAGGACATGATTTAGATATAAATTATAAATTGCCTAATGCGAATATTTGCTAGAATAAAGTTTACATTCCTCATTTCTTATTCTTAGTCAAGAATCAGTATCCTCCAATTATACTTGAAACTCCGTTCATTAATGCTATTTAGCCTTTTTCTTGCATTGACTTAAAATTATTTTCAGCTACTTATAAAGGAAGCGAAATTAGTTATACTTTTGTTACAGATCCAGTAACTAGAGCTATTAATGCTTTAATTGATATAAAGCAAATTCATATGAATTCTTTGCAGTTAGAATTGTTCAGTATGAATATATTTGATTCTCTGAAACCTGCTAAAGTAAGGGAAACAAATAAATTAATTTTTGAATAAATTGTCGTTGATATTTGTGCAGATCACCCCAGTACTTTTTGGAATAGAAAAAAGCACATTGCAACTCTTCCTTATGAAGAAAGCTTTTCTGAGGATAATATCCCTACTAAATCTCGGCCTTGCCAAATGAACGCTGAGTTAGTAGAATTTTGCAAAAATGAAATTGATAGTGTTTTGAAAAAGGATTTGATTAAACCTTCTAAATCCCCTTGGTCTTGCACAGCCTATTATGTTAATAATGCTGCTGAAAGGGAACGAGGTACACCTAGATTGGTTATTAATTTCAAACCTTTAAATAAATATTTAAAATGGATTAGGTATGCTATTGCTAACAAAAGAGATTTGTTGTCTAGATTATATGATGCCAATATTTTTTCAAAATTTGATTTAAAATAAGGTTATTGGCAGATTTAAATAATTAAAGAGCATGCTTATAGAACAACTTTTAATGTTCCTTTTGGACAATATGAATGGAATGTTATGCCATTCGGCTTGGAAAATGCCCCATCTGAATTTCAGAAAATCATGAATGATATTTTTAATCCATATTTAGATTTTATCATTGTTTATATTGATGATATTTTAGTATTCTCTAAAACGTTTGAAATGCATATCAGGCATCTTGATATCTTTAAAAGGATAGTTATACAAAATGGTTGGGTCATATCAAAATTAAAAATGAGTTTATTCCAAACTGATGTTCGATTTTTAGGACATCATATTTGTCAAGTGAAAGTCACCCCTATTCAAAGATCAATTGAATTTGCATCAAAATTTCCTGATGTTATAACTGATAGAACTCAATTGCAAAGATTTTTGGGAAGTTTAAATTATATATCCCCTTTTTATAAAAATCTATCTCGTAATTTGGCCTCTTTATATGACAGGCTAAAAAAGGATTATAAATCACCTTGGACTGATAGTCATACCACTCTGGTTAAGGATATTAAAACTCGTGTTCGATCCTTAGCTTGTTTAACTCTTGCTAATCCCGCTTGGCAAAAAATTATTGAGACTGATGCGTCTAATATTGGTTACGGGGGGATATTGATACATATAAATCCCAACGATAACAATGAATATTTAATCAGGTTTCATTCAAGAAAATGGAGTTAAGCCTAGAAAAAATATGCGACGGTGGCACATGAAATGTTGACCATTGTTAAATGTGTGTTGAAATTTAGGATGATTTATACAATCAAAAGTTTTTAATAAAAATTGATGCACAATCTGTGAAATACATGTTTAATAAAGATTTTAAACATGATGCTTCAAAGTTGATATTTGCAAGGTGGCAAGCTCAATTAGCCCCTTTCGATTTCGATATTCAATATAAAAAAGGAGTTGATAATTCCTTACCGAATTTCTTATCCAGAGAATTTCTTCAATACAATAGTTTACGAAGCATTTTTTGATGAAAAAACTCTTATTACTATTCTGAAGGAAATTATATTACCAGGAGACTTGAAAGGTCTTATTATTGAAAAATTCATTGCTGATAGTATACAAGATTTCTCTATACACGATTATTCGGAAGAAGTCAGAGATAAGTTGACTGATTATTATTATTCTGAATGATTAAAGATTGTTATGTATGCAGGATGGATCCACCATGAATTCCTGCTAAAGGCAGGGGAAGGGGGCGATCACCCTCTTCGAGATCCCAATCTCACTCCCAAGGACCATCATACGGATTTGCAGCTAGATCACAATCTTACCAGGGATCGTCATACAGATCCACATCTGGTCCCCCAATTATACAGGGATATGGAAAGATCTTGATAAGCTCAAAGATTTCTAATAAGGATGAATCTTCATCCAACTCAGGTCAATGTGTTAATCTGGAAGATATTCCAGAAGATAGTCCATTATACAGACACATGTAGGCATTCCCGGCCGCTCAAAAGCAAAAGCAAAAAGATACTTTTGCTTCCATCACCAAAGAGGATACTGATGATATCAAATCCTACGAAAAATTACAGAAAAAAGAAATGATATTTCTTTTAGAAAATTCTAATCTTCAGAGAAAAGAAGAACCTTGGAAGATATTTCAAAGGTACCTAGTCAATGGATTATATTATCCGGGTGTGTCATACAAAACTCGGGCATATTATGAAGAAATCTTGATAGCTCAGGAAGTGCAGAATTTCAGCACTTCTCCGGTGCAGGTTATAGCCCACATGAGAAAGTTTATAACTTCTCAAAGATCATTATTAAACAGGTTATATCTGTTGAAGACTGAGGTATTTATACCATGAAGTAAAGGCATATAAGCCTCAACAATACTGGAATGAATTTCACGTATTGGGATTATATCCAGGCATTTGATAAAGAGCTTTATTATAATAATGATAGACATAAACACACTTGGTTCATAAAAGTGTGCGCAAAAATATTTGCAGAGCCAATTTCAAATTGATTTAAAAATTGGTGGTCATACCACGGTCCTACAATTCAAATTCTACTTGAACAGTTCCTTAAATTATAAAAGGATTGAACGAAAGTGTCACTGGACTTAAACAAATTATATCATGCAGATCATATCTATTGGTTAGAGAAAATAGATTAAATTTATTTCTTCATTGAATTTTCAATACCGTGGATCGACAAATGGACTCCTGAAGTAGATTTCACAGAGGAAAATATTCCCTGCCTATACAAGACCTATTATAATAACTTTTGGGATAAACTGATGAAACAAGATCCCAAAACAAAACAATTGATTGGTCAAGAGCTTTTGGATACCATTAGCGAAAGAATCAATGAATATAATAAAGTTTCTTAAAAATAAATTATTGATGATAACTCAGTAAGACATATTGCCACAAAAATCTCCTTTCAAGATGGAGATAAGGAAAACATGATTAATGACTATCTGGAATAAGTAAAAAGAAATTTGCTTCAAACCATAACTCAAATTGATAAATTAGACACTTCAATACGGAGTAAGACAAATAACGATGATATTGCTGGAGAGTCACAGCAGGCTGAAACAGACAATATATTGTCTGCCACCGAACTACAAGATGCAGAAGAATTCCTGCAACAAATGAAGACCACGGATAAAAGACATGGCAAAGAAAAGACATAAAGAAGATGACACTGTAGAAGTTTGAGCCCACTCAACAGGAGATACACTGTTGCCCTGAGCCCACTCAACAGTAGAAACATTGTTTATTAACAGTAGATACATTGTTTAGGGACCTCAATAGTGGAACCCCTTTTACTGTACATAGATTTCTTCTGTTTTTCTTTTGTCTATAAAAGCCTTAGTTTTTCTTAGAAGAGAGGCATCAGAAAAAATAGAGCTCTCTCTCTCTCTTTCTTAGACTTTTGTAAATCTTTGTAAAGCTCCTTTGTAAGCACTGTTCTGATTCTGATCATTAAAACAATATCTGTTCAGTTCTTCAACATCTTGGATTTTGGTGACGACTATCTTTATAAGGTATTTTTATTTTTAGTCTTAGTTTTAGTAACGTCTCTTCTAGCCAGGATGATGTCCGGCTAAAGATCTCATATCTATGCTAAGTAACTAACTTCTCCCCTATATAGACCATGAACGATCTAAGCTTTATTAAAATATAAAGGAATTTTGTTATGGGTTCTCGACTTGGTTCTGAGATGGAGGTACAGTCGGATCCAACACTACTCTTATTAGCTTTGCCTTAGTGGCTCCGTCTGATCAGCCGTAGTTCACAGCCCGATAAGGGGTTAAAAAAGGGCGTCTTATACCCCGTTAGAACTACCCGACACATGGGCTCAATAAGTAGTATGTATTAGATCTTTGACAGACCCTTTGCTCAGGTAAAAGCATCACCATGCAGTCTGAGAAGCTATATGAAAATTCTTGTGTATTTCAGTTCTTATGCAGGCGGACTACCGCTAGCTTAAGGATGCTGAATTGCTAGATCTGACTGGATGGATTATCGCCAGCTGAATTGCTAGATCTGACTGGATGGATTACCGCCAGTCGCCGATCCTATTATTATTATTATTAAATATACAATTAGTATTGATGCACAACTAAATGTTTAGATGTTAGAACTTTGACTACTCTACTTGTCTTGACTGAAATGTCTTTTTTTTTTAATATATGAAGTTGGTTGTACTTTCTTTTGAGTTTTTTTTTTACATGTGTAATGTATTAGTACGATATAATTGATATGATTTTTGAAAAGCTGAAGTCATAATTTTCTATTGGATGAATATAGTTGAAGTTGAACAAACTATGATTATCAATTTACCATACCGTAAAATATTGAACCATGCCAAAATAATTTGATATAATAATGATATAGTATTTTTAAAAAAAAATCAAAAACTAAAATTACTGCACTAAGATTTCAAATATCATACCACATCATATCATGCCCACCTCTAATTATACTCCCCTTTCCCAACCCAATCTTTTAAATATAATGAAATACTATTCAATTTTGATTTGTTTCAAGTTTTCTGCATGGAGATTAGGGGGAGTTTGATTTTTAAAGTAAAGTTGGGGTGTAAATGATTTTGACCTATATCCATTAAAAAGAGGAGATGTTGTCGTCCTTTGTCTTTCATTTTGATAGATTGTCATTTAGCATCCGAACATTCAAATTCATCTTATAGATCTTTTATGGGATGAACCTTATTCTATGTTGAGACAATACCCTTTCAGTTTTGTTGTTAACCTGTTCTAAAAACAATTCCTGCAAACATGTATTATTAGTACTCAAGCATTATATATTATCACAACGCCGTCTATCATGTAGACACCTATACATAACAGTTGTGGCCTAAATGCATTACATGCGTCAAGGTATTACTTTGTTAGGTATATGTCAAAAGTTGTTTGTGGACTGACTTGTGATTTGTGAAGTACTTCACGTTAGTGAGTTTTTTCATCAAACAAAGTTTCTAAAAATTTGCGAGTATTTAGATTACAACTCATGAGTGGAGTACTCCTCATGAATGACTTCAAGACTCTGCCCTGCTCCATAAAAATAGAATTGATCTTTAATCTAGTTTTGTTTTGGTGATTCACGTTGGGATCTATGGGCCGCGAAGACATTTACGCCTTTGGAACCCGTCATTATTGAATCTATATACCATATTTAGCATTCTTATTCAATTTAAAGTACTTCCTATTGAAACATTTTCAACCTTCATGATCCTAGAGTGACCTAAGGGCCATAAAAGTGAGTATTGATAACATTTCTATACATTAAGTACATGTAAAGTTTTCTTATGTTTCAGCACATCAAAGCATACCATATTTCCTAAGCTATCCCTTCCCATATCTAGAGAGATATTATGCAAACTTATTATTCTCACCCTTGCTTCATCGGGCTTCCATAGAATTATTTCTTCAAAGACAACCCACTCCTCGATGCCATCAATGGAATGTGTAGAGAGCATAATGATCTTACCTTGATTATGTGAGAAGAAAGATCTTCTGAGAAAAAAAAAGATCTAGACATGACTGATGTTCCTCATGCTAAAGTGAAGAGAAAATAGAGGGTGATACTTTTTTTATAGTTCAGAGAGAGAGAGAGAGTGTTTGTAGGAGTGTATTTTTGTGTGCGCGTATATGTTTAGATAGGGATGAGCATGATACAATATTTAAAAATTCAGTACGACAATTTCAGTTTTCGATATCTAAAAATACTAGTATATCATTGCCGTACCAAATTAACTCTGTATGATTTAATATTTTTAATTTTGAGTTTGATAGTTTGAATTTGAGTTACATATATTCATATAATAAAGATTATAACTTCTTCTTTTTTTTTAAAAAAAATGTCTCAATCTTTTTTTATGATTTAACTCCTACATGCATAAATTATTTTTGACTAATGTGTGTTACTCAATAATTCAAACAGTTGTTGTAGCAACATTGACATTATTAGATTCATCAACAATCATTTCATTACAAAATAACAGTTTAAGATATGGAATAAGTCTTGGAAGCATGTGTAGATCAACTAAGTTAACACTCATCATATCAAAAGCAATGCTTGTCAACCCTCTTCCAATAACTCTCTATACGACTCTCTTTAGCAAATAATTTAGAACCATTATTTTGGTCATTTTGTACACATACACTCCCATTCACATCCTTGTTTTCACCTGACTCAAAAGTCTTCAATGAAGCTTATATAGTATTCCTGCAATCGAGGAACTACACATCTAGATCCTCAAATATTTTTGTATGCATAAAGGAATATCTTAAGCTGTCGTTGTCCCACAACAACTAAATATTTATGAGGAGTTTCATTGAGAAAATCGTATCGAAGAGCCAATGTTCTTGCAAGACCAGTATGAAGATCAACATGAGTATGAGAAATTCAAATGCACATGTATCAATCCTATTAGACTAACAACTATTTTTGTTAAAACAATTTTAAAAAAAAGAACATTTCAAGAATGATCGAATAGTCAAAGATGCAAAGCTTAAGCGACATTTATCTAAGATTAAGCATAGTCCTATATAATTTTACACCAAAAAAATCATTCACTGACATGTAAACTCAAACTTGACATATACCACTATGGCTTCCTCGTAGCAAACATCTCCAATCAGGCAATGGCCCTGCAAACTGTTCGTATTCTGCATAAGATCATAGCCATCAATATAAAAGATGACACTCATAGTTCACAATAGAGCAGTAGCAAAGTGAGGACTTTAAGACTTTCGAATTTCAGGAACTATTGTATAGGCTGTAGCACTAACGGTTTCCAATTTCGCATGCAACAGATTGAGAAAAATAGTCCAACATCCAAAGAGATCTAGACCTGAGAAACATTCCAATAGAATAACATTTAAGCACGTCTATTCTAGTAGAGAGGTTACAACAAACTTATCACAATTACGCTTCTCATTAGTCATAGCACCAACAATAAAAGATTAAAACAATAATGAACTGGCTCAGGCACCATATATACTTACCATATATGTTGTAACTTATAATTCAATATCTATGATGAGAGAACAACTTCCCACTCTCCGCCAAATCTAAAAGGAAAGAAAAATAAGTGTCTTGTAATATAAGAGAAAATAAATTATTCGTAATATCAATATAGAGCTCATAAATGAGATATTCTTACGAAGTTCAAATTGCTCCAAATAATCTAAATCTGCCCCTATTTCAATTGGAAGTAAGTCACTTTGAAGCCAATGTTGACAACACATAATAAATAAACCCAATTTTCTCAAGGAACCCACACACAAACTGCTAGTGAACCAGCACGGTACCCCATCAAATTGTTAGTATTTACTGATGTAATACACAATTCAATCATTAGTTTGTACCGGCGTGGTACCCGATCAAATTGTTAGTATGTACCAGCCTGGTACCCTATCCAATTGTTAGTATGTATTGCTAGTGCTCTGAATATCAAAGTGAAGAAATTCAATCAAATGTGGGTAAATGAAGGGAGTAACTATGACTCTCTTAAGGTAGCCAAATGATTAACCAGATTTCCAATATCCCTGTCTACTATCCAACGAAACCACAACCAAGAAAACGAGATGAACTAACAATATCTGACCAAAAGGGAGGGAAATCACTAGAATGAGTAGCCTTACATACAATAATTATTTGATAACAAATCAACAAGAAGAAAATTAATGAAACGATCAACCTAGATCATTAATGTTTTTGAAAATTGTGGAGGCCAGCATGTGACACAAAGTATGAAGACAAATTTAGTTAAATTACCTTGGTGTAACCATTAGGCATATCTTGCACAATACAATCAGAAAGACGCCTCCTACATTTCACAATTTTACATTGACGTGAACCTTCTTGGATTGTGTCAAGAGAAAAATCAACAACCCAAATACATGTAGGATATTGGTGGTAGGAGAAATTTTGTTTCACGAACAGGGACCAGGAAACAAAATAATTTAATTTTTTTTGAATCTACAAATTAATACTTTCTAGATCTTACTATAAAAAATGAAAACTAAAAAAGATATGTGACTCCAACAAAATAATTAGTAAGAAGAAATGCTAAAAGAAGAGCACCGCTCGTAATTCCACCTATGTCACTAGAAAACATATTTCAACCCATCACCTCTGTATATAAAAAACATAGTGCATAGGAAAAGACAAATAATAATTGGCCAACACATACTTCTTTTATTTACTTTAAAGTTTAATTTAATTAATTCAAAGATATGCAACAACTAATTGTATCACCACTTAAAAAAAGAAAAGAAATATGTCAAACATAGTAAAAGTAAGAGAAAAACCAAACATAAAAACAACAATGAAGTAACAATTATGCAAACCAAATAAAATGACAAGTGGTTATAGAGAAATGAAAGTTCATAACAAATTTAATGGAAGGAGGAAAGCACTGAATTAATGATAAAAAAAACTATCTTGTCCATCAATGACTCCACCAATATCAAACTGTTGTTTAGCACTATACCAGATGCCTTTATGGCCTCTATGGTAAAATGTGTAGGTTTCATGCCAGTTAATCGAGTAAATTATGATCTTGCGTATTCCTCAAAATTCAATTTTTCTCTACTTCCATCCAAGCTTCTGACCCAAAGAGGTCTATTGATCTTAGCCAAATTAAGCAGCTCATTCATGGAAAATAAAACAAGTTTTATTAACATTGACTTCTCACATGTTACATCTTCAATAACCAGGCTTGTGTGAGCTAACTACCATGCAGCTCACCACAAGCTTGGTTTTTGAAGATGTAACATATGAGAAATCAATGTTAATGAATCTTGTTTTTATACCATGAATGAGCTGCTGAATTTTGCGATGATCAATTAATCTCTATGGTAATGAAGCTTAGATGGAGGTGAAGAAATATTGATCCTTGAGGAATATGCTAGATCATTTACTATATTTACTAGAATTAAATCTACTCATTTTACAATAAAAGCCACAAGGGCATCTGTAGATGAACAACAGTTTGACATTGGTAGACACACTGATGGACAAGGTAGGTTCTTTATCATTAAATTGGTTCTTTCCTCCCTTTCACAAAATTTGGTACGAACTTTCAATTGTTTACCACCTATCACTTTATTTTGCTTGTGTAATTGTTACTTCTTTTTTTGTTTTTATGTTTGGTTCTACTCATATTTTTACTATGTTTAACATATTTATTTCATTTTTTTAGAGGTGATACAATTACTTGTTGCATATCTTTGAATCAATTATCAATTGAATTGAACTTTGAAGTCAATATAAGAAGAATGTGTTGGCCCTTTATTATTTGTTTCTTCCTATGTACTATGTTTTTTTATATGCAGATGGGTAAGTAAGGTCTATCTACTCATTGTAGTGAGTTCCCGTCCTTTTAATTAGATATTGTCAGTTCATTCTATATTTAGGTTCTTGTAAGTGTTGCTTAATTTTCTTGTCATTTGCTTTCTAATTTTCCGCTTTCCTAGGCGAATGTTGAAATGGAGTCAATAAAATACTTTGAAAAATTTATCCGAATAATTTGAGCCCTCTATTGATATTTGATGATTCTACGGTTGATAGTATTTCACTAATTGCTTGGTTGACTTACTTTCAATTAGAAATTAGTTCAGTGAGTCTACTTAGTATCTTGAATTTATACATTCAAGAACTTTGTGCAAGTAGAATCTCTCTACTTTTATCTCTGAAGTATAAGCTACACATATGATGCATCTTTTTACCACCTCCACAACAGATTGTTATGATCTCACACCTTACTTGGGTTATGTTTTCTATTTGATTTTCATGACCAAGATATACTCAAGATGGTTATGCTATCATGACCTTGACTCGAGACCTAATCCTATCTCAAAACTCAACCAAACTCCTACTCAAGAGTCATTTGAAACTTGACCCCAACAGACTCGAGATCTGACCCTGTCTTAGAGCTAAGCCTCGACCCTTTGTTTTGTTTCACATTTTTTTTATTGTTGTTATAGATATATCAAATATAAGTTATATTTAATTTGTTAAAATTATTATTTTTCAAACTTGTGGTTGTACAAGTAGATAAATTAATAAAATCTTATAATATGTATTTCCTTTGTCTCAATGTATATGGCATAGTTTCCTTTATATTCAGTCTAAAAAATTGACACATTTTGATATTTAGAAACATTTTAATTTTAAAATGTTCATTTAACTCTTAATGATAATTTTTCTTTTATTTCTTAAACTTTGTGTGCCCAATCAAATTACATCATATAAATTGAGACGGAGGAAATAATATTTAATTATTTATGTATATTTTTTTGTGGATATTTAGGTTCTTAAATTTGTTAATATATCTAAAAGGAAACAATAAAAATTGACATCATTCAACCCATATTGACCCAGCTTATCTTAGTCCAAGTAAGCTTTGGGAAAGTTTGGGTATCGACCCATCTAGTATATTGTTTTAGACCATCTTAACCCTCCTAACTTTTGTCCAAACAATCCATTAGCCACCCATATGGGTGGCTATTGATGTTTGTGGTGGCTAGTAATAGGAGCAGAATCTGTTGAATATTGTTGGTGACAGTCACAATTGAATTTCATTATTGCCAAGTAAGGACCCGTTTCGATCTTACAATCTTAATAACACTTGTCGCTTGCTTCAATAACGCTTTTACTTTAGCACTCACATTTATTTCTTACTTGCTTT